>CM053032.1:25711584-25977699 GCA_028564925.1 Lithobates sylvaticus
GGCTAGGCCACTCCAAAGTCTTCATTTTGTTTTTCTTCAGCCATTCGGTGGTGGACTTGCTGGTGTGTTTAGGATCATTGTCCTGCTGCAGAACCCAAGTTCGTTTCAGCTTGAGTACACGAACAGATGGTCGGACATTCTCCTTCAGGATCTCTTGGTAGACAGCAGAATTCATAGTTCCTTTTATCACGGCAAGTCTTCCAGGTCCTGAAGCAGCAAAACAGCCCCAGACCATCACACTACCACCACCATATTTTACTGTTGGTATAATGTTCTTTTTCTGAAATGCAGTGTTCCTTCTACGCCAGATATACTTGGACACACACCTTCCAAAGAGTTCCACTTTTGTCTCATCGGTCCACAGAATGTTGTCCCAAAAGTCTTGGGGATCATCAAGATGTGTTGTGGAGAAATTGAGACGAGCTTTGATGTTCTTTTTGCTCAGCAGTGGTTTTCTCCTTGGAACTCTGCCATGCAGGCCATTTTTGCCCAGTCTTTTCCTGATGGTGGAGGCATGAACGCTGACCTTAACTGAGGCAAGTGAGGCCTGCAGTTCCTTGGACGTTGTTGTGGGGTCTTTTGTGACCTCTTGGATGAGTCGTCGCTGCGCTCTTGGGGTAATTTTGGGCGGCCGGCCACTCCTGGGAAGGTTCACCACTGTTCCATGTCTTCGCCATTTGTGGATAATGGCTCTCACTGTGGTTCGCTGGATTCCCAAAGCTTTGGAAATGGCTTTATAACCCTTTCCAGACTGATAGATCTCAATTACTTTCTTTCTCAATTGTTCCTGAATTTCTTTGGGTCTCGGCATGATGTGTAGCTTTTAAGGATCTTCTGGTGGACCTTACTGTGTCAAGCAGCTCCTATTTAAGTGATGCCTTGATTGTGAACAGGTGTGGCAATAATCAGGCCTGGGTGTGGCTAGAGAAATTGAACTCAGGTGTGGACAACCACAGTTATAGTATGTTTTAACAAGGGGGCAATCACTTTTTCACACAGGGCCATGATGGTTTGGATTTTTTTTCACCTTTAATAATAAACACCTTCATTTACAAATTGCATTTTGTGTTTACTTGTGTTGTCCTTGACTATTGTTTAAATTGGTTTGATGTTCCGAAACACTTAAGTGTGACAAACATGCAAAGGAACAGGAAATGAGGAAGGGGGCAAACACTTTTTCACACCACTGTATTCATGCACTGGGTAGGTGAGCGGTCTTCCTTTCTTTGTTGATATTTCTGCACCCCTGAATGGTGCACACGCATTTGCTCCCTTCACTGCAACCGTTGGGTAGATCTTTGTCTCAGCTTAGAGCAGCACTGCAAGTTATATTTTGATTACTATTAGTACCTGACCCCCACAAGGGTTTATTTAGCTGAATGGACACACATTCCCTCAAACTCCAGAATCTTGTGAAAACCCTACCAGGATAGTGGAGGCAAAGGGGGGCCAATTACATATTAAAATGGAATGTCCAAGAAGCTCACTCATATAGGTGTGATGGTCAGGTGTCCAAAACTTTTGGCTATATCATGTAGCTTTAAACTGAGTTTATCGTCTCTTTATCTGAACTATTGTTATACTAATGCCCCGTACACACGGTCGGATTTTCCAAAGGAAAATGTCCTATCGGACCATGTTGTCGGAAATTCCGACCGTGTGTGGGCTCCATCGGACTTTTTCCGTTGGAATTTCCGACAGACAAAGTTTTATCTCCTGCTCTCAAATTTTCCAACAGCAAAGTCCTATCGGACTTTTTCCGATCGTGTGTAGCGAATTCCGACGGACAAAGTGCCACGCATTCTCAGATCACATTACAAGACCAAAGCTATTGGCTACTAGCCTCTACGTAGTCCCGTCGTACGCAACGAACGTCACCACGTTCAGGATGATCGGATTTTCCGACAACCTTGTCCGACCGTGTGTATGCAACACCAGTGTCGGACAAAATCCGTCTGAAAAAATCCGACGGATTTTGTGGTCGGAATTTCCGAACGTGTGTACGGGGCATTAGTGTTTCTCAGCAGCATACCATCCCTTCTTCAATCTGACCGATCCCCAGAAATGGGTCAGTGGTTGTGCACCATTTAGATGATGTTACATTTTTAGATTTTTTTACTCCAAATCTGCACCACATTTGGCTATATGTTGTTTATTTTACATATCAGCTTGTTCTGATTAATATGCCATGTGAGTTTGGCAGGTGTAAATATGAACTACTTTGAACTACTTTGTTTACAAAAAGTAATCAGACATTCAGCTCTTTTCATGCACACATTTTCCTTGTTTTGCTGTAAGTAAACATTCTTATATAATTTTCCAAAATCTGACAACGATTGGTTGGTCGTATTTCATGTAATAATAATAAATGACTACAGCCGCAGGTATTATTTTTTACTGAGCTGTAAATATACAGTGGCTTAAAAATGTATTCATACCCCTTGAAAAATTTTCCACATTTTGTCACGTTACAACCAGAAATGTAAATGTATTTTATTGGGATTTTAGGTGATAGACAAACACAAAGTGGCACATAATTGTGAAGTGGAAGGAAAATGATATTCAAAGTTTTTCACAAATAAATATGTGAAAAGTGTGGGGGGAGTTTGTATTCAGCCCCCCTGACCCCACCCCCCCCCCATACTTTGTAGAACCGCCTTTCATTGCAATTACAGCTGCAAGTCTTTTTGGGGATGTCTCTTCCAGCTTTGCACATCTAGAGAGTGACATTTTTTTGCAAAATAGCTCAAGCTCTGTCAGATTGGATGGATAGTGTCTGAATGGCAAATTTCAAGTCTTGCCACAGATTCTCAATTGGATTTAGGTCTGGACTTTGACTGGGCCATTCTAACACTTGAATATGCTTTGATCTAAACCATTCCATTGTAGCTCTGGCTGTATGTTTAGGGTTGTTGTCCTGCTTGAAGTTGAACCTCCCCCCAGTCTCAAGACTTTGGTAGACTCTAACAGGTTTTCTTCTAAGATTGCCCTGTATTTGGCTCCATCCATCTTCCCATCAACTCTGACCAACTTCCCTGTCCCTGATGAAGAAAAGCATCTCCACAACATGATGCTGTCACCACCATGTTTCACAGTGGGGATGGTGTGTTCAGAATGATGTGCAGTGTTAGTTTTCTGCCACACATAGCCTTTTGCTTTTAGGCCAAAAAGTTATAATATGGTCTCATCTGAGCAGAGCACCTTCTTCCACATGTTTGCTGTGTCCTCCACATGGCTTCTCGCAAACTGCAAACAGAACTTATGTCTTTCTTTCAACAATGACTTTCTTCTTGCCACTCTTCCATAAAGGCCAGATTTGTGGAGAGCACGACTAATAGTTGTCCTGTGGACAGATTCTCCGATCTGAGCTGTTGATCTCTGCAGCTCCCCCGGAGTTCCCATGGGCCTCTTGGCTGCTTCCCTGATTAATGCTCTCTGTGCCCGGCCTGTCAGTTTAGGTGGACGGCCATGTCTTGGTAGGTTTGCAGTTGTGCCATACTCTTTCCCTTTTAGAATGATGGATTGAACAGAGCTCTGTAAGATGTTCAAAGCTTGGGATATTTTTTTATAACCTAACGCTGCTGTAAACTTCTCCACAACTTTATCCCTGACCTGTCTGGTGTGTTCCTTGGCCTTTAGGATGCTGTTTGTTAACTAAGGTTCTCTAACAAACCACTGAGGGCTTCACAGAACAGCGGTATTTACACTGAGGTAAAATACACACAGGTGGACTCCATTTACTAATTAGCTAACTTCTGAAGGCAATTGGTTCCACTAGGTGTTAGTTAGGGGTATCAGAGTAAGGGGGGCTGAATACAAATGCATGCCACACTTCTCAGATATTTATTTGTAAAAAAAAACTTTGAAAACCATTTGTCATTTTCCTTCCACTTCACAATTATGTGGACCACTTTGTGTTGGTCTATCCCATAAAATCCCAATAAATTACATTTACATTTTTGGTTGTAAACATGACAAAATGTGGAAAATTTTCTCATGGGAGCTAACCTTGGGTTCTGCCTGTTCCTGAGTGTCACCAATGCCAGAGTCTCAGATCACCTTCCATCAGAAGCCTTCTGTAATGTAGGGGGACTGATGAAATCTGTAGTCCGCCCTAAAGATGCCAGCTGCTGGACTGCCAAAGCATGGACATTGCCACCTATGGACTCTACCTTGTTAATGAAGAACCCTGTTGCACTTTGAACTTTGTACTGCTTTTTCAGTAAAGCTTTCAAACTTTGCCTTTTGCCTGGTCCGAAGTTTCTAAAGGTGTGTATGCAAGTTACCAGCACATTCTAAACTTAGTCTACAACGTGGGTCAGTAGGCACATTGGGATATGAAGACAGCAAGTAGTTACTATGGGTAACAGAACAGTCAGTCAAGCAGCCCGTCATTAAGCATGCGCTAGACATGACAAAAAAATTAGTTTTGTTCCGATTCGTTATTCTAGTTATTTTGTCAAGTTAAATTCGGTTGATTCATTCAATTCGTATTCAGAATTTTTGTATTTTCTTTGAATTTGCAGATTTTTTCGAATCAAAACTGTCAAATCGATAAATTTTCAAATCGGTTGAAACTAAAATGTTATATTGTTTTCGATTCGAATGCAGTAAAGTAAACAGATAAAAGAAAAATCTTCATCAAACTATTACAATGACTCTTATTTCAAAATGGTACTTTAATAACACACACAGTCTTTGATTTCAGCAATATGTGTAGTTAGAATTCGACTAGAGTTCAATGTAAAATTCGATTTGAATTTCAGTCCACATTTCCGAAATTCGGATGAATTTTGTTACGTTATTTGGAACATTCGGTAAAAATTTTTATATTGTAATTCGGTATGCGGACATACCCGAATCTCCGCATAACAAAAAATGTGTCCAAATATTAATTCGGAACAAAACGAACCGCACATGTCTAGCATGCGCCTATGGCAGGTAGGACAGCCTCTTGCAGCGAGGGAGATGTTGTTGGCACACTCTCAGTGAGCAATCCATCTCCCATAGCAAAAGGAGCAGATCAGCCCTGCAAAGGTCCCCATTGTGTGCAGAGGTGCAGAAGATCAAGAGTTAGGTGTCTGCATGAAGCCCACAATAGGTGCACATCAGGGTTCCATTCTATTACTGGGAGAGAGGTATGCTGGACAAGTGGAGTGAGCATTGGCTCAGGGTGTCCCTCCTAAATGTAACAGTTACAGCAGCGGTGAACATTGACACAGGGACAAAAATTTGTTGTGCAAGTGTACACGGTACATTGGGATCCCAATGAGCATACGGAGGTAGAAATTACCCCCTTACCCCAATCGGTGGAGGCTGTGGATCGGGAGAGGAAGTAGCCGGGGACACCTACACTAGTTTGCAGGTCCCCATTGAAGTCTTTTCACTCTGAGATGGAAGTGTGACATCCCCTTACCCTAGCCGGTGGAGGCTGTTGATCGGGAGAGAGAGAGACCAGGGATATCCACTCCAGCCTGCTGATTGGTTCATTACAAAGCTATATATGCTTTGCCCTCTGGTAAGCGCACAGTGATTTAGGGTGACGGGCACTTCACACTAACAACGCATGCTCGGAAACAATTTGACGCATGCTCGGAAGCATTAAACTTCCCTTTTATAGTGCCGTCGAACGTGTTGTATGTTGTGGTGTTATTGACCGTCGGAATTTGGTGTGACCGTGTGTAGGCAAGACAGTTTGAGCGAAATTCCGTCGGAATTCCGACGGGAAAATCATCAGAGCTTTTTCCGACGAGAATTCCGATCGTGTGTACGTGACATAAGTGACACTTTTTTGGGACCAGTGACACTAATACAGTGATCAGTGCTAAAAATATTCACTGTCACTATATTAATGACACTGGCTGGGAAGGGGTTAACATCAGGGGGCGTTCAAAGGGTTAAATGTGTCCCTAGGGATTGCTTGCTAACTGTGTGGGGGAGGTGCTTGTTCTGTGGGAAGGCAGAGATCCACGTTCCTGCTTTGTAGGAACACAGGATCACAACCTTTACAGTGGGAGTGGGTCTCCGGTCATCCCAGACCTGGAAGTGCAAAATCACGTACAGGTATGTGATTTTGCACAGGAGAGCCACCTTGCCGCTGTATATGTATACAGTATATGGTCGGCAAGCGGTTAAGGAATATCAAGATATTCAAAGGGACCTTAACTTTTTTTTTGCTTTTTATACCTTTAGGTGTCCTGTGGATTCTACTTTACAAATGTATCAGGTTCCCAGCCAAAGAATGCAACGCTTCAGTCTACATAATTTCAAGTTCTATAATTTTGGACAAGTCTATTTGTCCTGTAACATCATCGTCTGTCATAATGAAACCACCCCAAACCGTTGTACTCAAGGCTGCCTCACCAAAAGGCACAAACGTGATGTTTATGGCTCCCAGGTTCATCTGGGCTCAGCCAGGTTATCTCAAGGACCTGTTGTTTTTAAATCTGGTGAGTTGACTTATTGTGTCCTCTTCTAAAAATGATTTTAATTTATGTTGGAGAGATGCACTAGGGCTAAGAGGATTGCATGGAATTTAGTTCTGATCGGGGATCAGAAAGCAAAAAGTTCTTCTACCTTGTAAATCCTCAGAAAGATTTTATTTCGCTTCTATTGCCGTGTACACACGACCGGACTTTTCGTCCCAACTGGTCCGACGGAATGACTCCGTCGGACAATTCAACAGTGAGTGGGCTTCATCGGACCTTCACTGGACCTTTTCTGTCGAAAATCAGACGGACTTTAGATTTAGAACATGTTTCAAATCTTTCCGATGGACTTGAGTCCGGTCGAAAAATCAGTTCGTCTGTGTGCTAGTCCGACGGACGAAATCTGACGCTAGGGCAGCTATTGGCTACTGGCTATGAACTTTCTTATTCTAGTCCGGTCGTACGTCATCACGGTTGAAACCGCCGGACTTTGGTGTGATTGTGTGTGGACAAGTCCAATTCGACGGAAGTCCGTCGAAAAGTCAGACGGAATTCAGTCCGTCGAAAAGTCCGGTCGTGTGTACATGGCATTACAGACCTTCAAGCCAGCTGATAGAGTGTCCAAGTTATCTTCTGGGGACAATGGTGTTACTCAAGATCTTCTTGCTATGAGGATTATTGTCAAGGGCTTGATAAAAACAAGTGAAATCCAATATTTGAGTGTCACTTAATATTATTTATGAAAGACCACTGGGGAAAATATTTCCTACTATTATTCTTGGGGAGATATTGTATCTACCTCTTATGTCCAACTTAAAGCAAGCAGAGTCATAAACCAGTGACTGATATAGATTCAGAATTCTTGAAATCAAATCTGAATTGTACAGCTCTGATGGGGAAGGAATGCACAACAATCCAGATCTCTCTGTACATAAAGTTAAGCTGGCCATACACCAGTAGAATTTCTTTGACATATTTTGTTTTCCGAATGTTCGCTCAATTTTCCAATGGTTAGTGGGGTCAAATCGATAATCGCCTTTGACCATAGTGATGAGAAATTTCATAAGGACAAAATGGACTATTTTTCTCAAACTAACGATATTCTAATTGTGAATTCAGTTGTCGTACATTTTCTAGGTACAAAAGAGACCTGTCAATAGGTCAGGGATTTCATTTAAAATGGTGTTTTCCCCTAAAAAAAAAAAAAAAAAATGCTTAAAATTCCTAAAAAAAATAAAAATAAAAAATAATTGGAAAAAAAAATTTTTTTTACCCACCTCTAAATGCCTGTTGCTAGGGGGTTCCCTCATAGTCTGCCTCCTTCGGTGCCTGGGCTGGTGACATCACTTCCCCTCTGCGCAGGAAGGGCTCCCTCCTGTCAGTTATCTGGGACACGTGACAGGTCCCAGATGACTGTGCGCAGTGGGTGCCACAGCCGGGTGCCCACAGTTGCAATGCCGGCGCAGCCGAGCGGATTGGGGGGTGAGCGGAGCTTCGACCCCCCGCATCGCTGGACCCTGGAACAGGTACGTGTCCGATTATTAAAAGTCAGCAGCTGCAGTATTTGTAGCTGCTGACATTTTGAATTTTTTTTTTTTTAGGGAACACCTCTTTAAGTAGTAAGTCTGGATGGAATTTTAAGGCTGCATTCCAGGAATTCAGCTACTTTATAAAAACTGCAGGCATACCATAAGTTAAATCCAATGAGGTGCCTTCTACGTCATAGACTTATCCCTATTATTCAAATCGGGCAGGCTTATTGTGCTCCAGGAAGATAACTTCTGGAGCTCCAACTCTGCACACTGTGGATCTAAGTTCCTTCAAGAGTGGAGCCACTGGAACTGCTAGGCTCACTCCTTCCCTCCTTCTGCCCATTCACAGAAGCCTTTGTATCATGTGAACTCAGATTTTTGTCTGGGAGTGAAATAAACCTGTCACATTTAAATAATAGAGAAGAGTCCCAGAGGTGACATGCACCTAATTGGACCTACTGCCTACACTTTTTGCAAAGTTGCAGAATTTCTGGAATTCAGTTTTAAGTACTTTCCAGCAAAATTAGTTGACTTCATGGTGGCAAGATCAAATGCTCTAATAATGAAAGTTTTTTCAGAATTTCTGTATGTGTGTTGGAACAAAAGTCTACTGGTGCACGACCAGCTTTAGTGGAGGGTGCCTTCCTGGTGCGGTCACCTAGAACAGTGATGGCGAACCTTGGAACCCCAGATGTTTTGGAACTACATTTCCCATGATGCTCAACTACACTGAAGAGTGCATGAGCATCATGGGAAATGTAGTTCCAAAGTATCTGGAGTGCCAAGGTTCGCCATCACTGACCTAGACGATGCTACTGAGATTTAACCGATTTAAAATGAAGGGCTTGTGTCAATGTGCTTTGGGTTAATGTCAATGGCATCCGTTTAATATCAATTTGAGCCAATTCAGAATTCATTAACATGTGCATTTGTCCTGCAGTTGGTCTCCTGATTTGCTTTAAGCAGTTTTTTTACATTTTATAAACGTGTCTGGAAATAAAAAAAGCAAACAAAATCCCTTCGACACAAGTCTTTAGTCTTTCCCTGATCTGAATAAAATAAACTAAAATTTTATTGGTTGCTCTGGTTTGCCCATCATCATTAGTTTTTGCACTGCTTTATTGAATAAGCTTGAATGTCTATATAATCTCAGTAAGTACAGTTTTTAAAAGTTTCTCTTGCCTCTTCTTCTACAGGAGGGGACCTTCAGAACAGCCAGACCCTGCATACAGTCCCGTCTTCAGTGCTTGTGGCTGTGATTGCTGTCATTGCTATGCTGTCAGTGATGGCCTTGGTGATACAGAAGCATTACTATAAAAGAAAAGGACGCACAGATCTGGAAAACAGCCACTGAACTGGGAAATTAATCAACGATAACTGTTATCTCAAAAGTCATTTTGAAGCTAAAATTAAAGAGGATGTAATTTTTTTTTTAATTAAGGTTTGCACCTTGTACAGTATAGGATTTCATGTCATCTGTGCCCAGTTTTGCCACAAAGCGGTTATTTATCTCTGAGCAGCCCTCTTATCTTTTTTCAGTGAGATAAAAACTGACACACAGAGAAGTAGGAATCAGTTCTTCCCCCTTGCTGTGAGTGACAAGTGATTTACATATCTCATGCATGAGCCTGAGAGAGACATTCTGTGTACTTCCTCCTCCTTTCTTCTCCAGCTCTGCCAGGATTGGCTGTTCCACACCTCAGCATGATTGGGCATGCTGAAGTCATGTGGTGACTATTCTGGGTTTTGACTGGATGTTAGTGATCATAGCAGAAGTTCAGTGTAAGAAATACACAGGAGAAAATGCATCTTGACAAGGGCAGTGTAGAGGTGGGCGGGGAGTCTACTGACATCACGACTCCACCCACCGAGCTCCAGACAACAGACCCACCCACAGAATCTGCAGTTTTTCGAGTCTTATAAGAGACAGAGGGGAGACATTTGACAGGTAAGAATACATGCAGGAGGCATGTATATCCTTATAGATAACTACTATGGCAGTAGTTTAGAAAGGATCAGAGTGGGATTTCATCCACTTTAAAGCAGAACCAGCAAAATATAACAAGATAAATATTAATAGTCAAAGAACAAAGCCAGCTTTTTCTGCAATATTTACCTTCAATGTGGAGATTTACCCGCAGTACTTTCTTCTGCCACCAGATGCTCTCAGTCTGATTGCCATCATTACTCAAGTCATCTTTTCTGAGCCCAGGTCATCATGAACACACCCCCAGCGTGTGAATCATCTCTGTCATTCTGCTCTCTCCTCCTATCAGCATGTTTCTTGTCAGTACATGAATTGCTTAAAGTGTTACTAAACCCAGTAATATGAAAATAGTTAATCCCCCCCACAGTGCCCACAGCTTATAAATCTTCTTTTTACATTAAAATACTACCACTATATACCCTTTTGGGTGATCTGTATACAAAGGTCACATGATAAACTGCACAGTTTCTCCAGTGCTGAGAGTTCAGGTAGGAGGAGATTTCCACTACAGCCTATATACACGCCCACATGTATGATGTCAATATCATGTGACCCGGCTATCTCTGAGAACAAGTAAATGTTCTCTCCAGCATAAAAGACACAACTGAGCATGTGCTGGCCTTCCCCAGATAGACAGTGCAGGAGGGGGAGGATCTATGCATGCAGGATAAAACTGCCTTTTTACACAATGCGGAGGATTAACCCCTTAAGTTCCACAGTGAGTATAACAAGCATGCTTTACTGCATATACAGACTGATTTTATTGTTGTGGGTTTAGTAACACTTTAACTCCTTGTACTGCTTCTTCCTCTCAAACTCTAGCCCTGCTGTACAGGAATTGCAAGCTCTTGATACCAGCTCAGATTTAGATAGCTACCCTGCTTGCATTTAATAAATACACTTAATCAAGTATTAATGATTACATAGCTATATTCATTTGTGTCTTTTATAGCACTCTAGCTTTGATTTTGGTGCTAAATTGGATTATAAAATTGTAACAGTGTGCAAATAAACTTATTTGAGGTGAATGTATTTCATCTGATTGTTGTTAAAAATGTGGATTATTACTCTATAGGAAAAAGCTGCCTCTTTTCTCTGCCATTTTCTCAGTGGGAACGGGGGGGGGGGGGTGGGGGGGGTGGGGGGGGGGGGCGGGGGGTGGGGGGGGGGGGGGGTCTACTGTTGCTGGAGGTAGTCAATTGTTGCAGGGATGGATCTACTGTTGCATGAGAGGTCTTTTGCTGCTGGCTGCGGAAATTCCCCAGCTATTCAGTGCAAAAAACCTTTTTAAAGCAGTAATAAGCCGAAAAGCAAACATCTATTGTATTGCAGCTTACCAATTTTTAGATGTGAAGGCTGCATTCTTTCTTCTATTTTCATCTGGTGATTCAACCAGTATGTCTGTTGTTTTTCAGAAGCTCAAGCTCTCCAGCAGAATGTACAGTATCAGAACATAAAGAGAAAAACACCCCACCTTGGCTTGGCAAATTAGGACAAAATATTGATAAAACTGTATTTTATTTACACATGAAAAGTTATAAAAATTACAATAACACACAATTAAAAACATGTATCCACATCTGTGCAAAAGTCTAGCCCATAGTGGGCAGGAATTGCAGTATACTATTGCATTTTCATGCAATAGCATACTGCAATTCTCGGCCAGGCAATAGCATACCATGCAGAGACCACCTTCCGCAGAAAGGTGGTTTTATCCTATAGTCTCCTCTCCACAGTCCACACATGTCTGACTTCTCCCATGATCCCCATCCCGGCGGTGCTCCCATTCTTGACTCCTCTCCAGACTCCCTCAGAGACTACAGACATGATATAAGACAAGAGAAGGTCCGAGGTTGCGGACATGGTACAAGAGTTGGCATAGTACAGGAGATGGTCAGAGACTGAGGACATGATACTAAAGATGGTAAGAGACTACAGACATGGTACAAGAGATCAATGCTCCCTCACCAGTGCCCATAAATGCAGCCTCACTGTGCCCATCAATATAGCCTCACTGTGCCCATCATTGCAGCCTTACTGTGCCCATTATTGCAGCCTCACTGTGCCCGCCAATGCAGCCTCACTGTGCCCATCAATGCAGCCTCACTGTGCCCATCCATGAAGCCTTACTGTGCCCATCCATGCAGCCTCACTGCGGTCATCATTGCCACCTTACTGTGCCAATCATTGCCATCTCACCATGCCAATCAATGTAGCCTCACCGCGCCCATCATTGCCGCCTCACTGTGCCAATCATTGCCGCCTCACCATGCCAATCAATGTTGCCTCACCGTGCCCATCATTGCAGCCTTACTTTGCCCATCATTGCCACCTTACTGTGCCAATCATTGCCGCCTCACTGTGCCAATCAAAGTAGCATCACCGTGCCAATCAATGTAGCATCACCGTGCCCATCATTGCCGCCTCACTGTGCCAATCATTTCCGCCTCACCATGCCAATCAATGTTGCCTCACCGTGCCCATCATTGCAGCCTTACTTTGCCCTTCATTGCCACCTTACCGTGCCAATCATTGCCGCCTCACCGTGCCAATCAATGTAGCATCACCGTGCCAATCAATGTAGCATCACCGTGCCCATCATTGCAGCCTTACTGTGCCCATCATTGCCGCCTCACCGTGCCCATTATTGCAGCCTTACGGTGCCCATCATTGCAGCCTCACTGTTCCCGTCAATGCAGCCTCACTGTGCCCATCCATGCAGCCTCACTGTGCCCATCAATGCAGCCTCATTGTGCCCATCCATGCAGCCTCACTGTGCCGATCCATGCAGCATCACTGTGCTCATCATTGCCACCTTACCGTGCCAATCCATGTAGCCTCACCATGCCCATCCTTAACACCTCACCATGTCAATTATTGCTGCCTCACCATGCCAATCAATGTAGCCTCACCTTGCCCATCATTGCAGCCTTACTTTGCCCATCATTGCCACCTTACCGTGCCAAAATTGCCACCTCACCATGTCAATCAATGTAGCATCACCGTGCCCATCATTGCAGTCTTACTGTGCCCATCATTGCCACCTCAACATGCCCATCATTGCAGCTTTACTGTGCCCATCATTGCCACCTCACTGTGCCAATCATTGCCACCTCACCATGCCCATCATTGCCACCTCACCATGCCCATCATTGCCACCTCACTGTGCCCATCATTGCAGCCTTACTGTGCCCCTCATTGCCACCTCACCGTCCCAATCAATGTAGCCTCACTGTGCCCATCATTGCCGCCTCACTGTGCCAATCATTGCCGCCTCACGGTGCCAATTAATGCAGCCTCACTGTGCCCATTATTGCCGCCTTATCGTGCCAATCATTGCCGCCTTACCATGCCAATCAATGTAGCCTCACCATGCCAATCATTGCAGCCTTACCGTGCCAATCACTGCCGCCTCACTGTGCCAATCATTGCCGTCTCACTGTGCCAATAATTTCCGCCTCACTGTGCCAATCAATGTAGCCTTACTGTACCCATTATTGCTGTCTTACCGTGCCAATCATTACCGCCTCACCAGTTAGTGCCAGTGGATTACGTACAGGCACAGCGCGCATCTCACGCTGTGTCATGGAGCTCAGTGTGAAAGGTTCAGTCCCGCTGTGAGAAAAGTCCTACCCTCCTCCTAGACCAGCTCGTGTGATAGACAGAACACTGCTAAACTAAACTTTTCACACTGAGCTCCGTGACACAGCGTGACTCTGCTTTGAGCTACGCTGCAGTCACAGCGTAGCTCAAAGCGGCCCCAGGGCAGGAAGCCTATCGGGAAATGTCCCGGTATCCCGGTAGGCCAGCCCGGACCAGGCACAGTGGCAGCGTTTGAGGGCACATTGGCTGCAATTGATGATTTTTTTTTCAACTTTTTTTGCGCCCCCCCCCCCCCAAAAAGTTTGAGCACCAGCCGCCACTGTATATACCGTATATATGATATGTATTGTTCCATACCTGGCGTTATTGGCAAGATTAGATACTGATGAGTTTAGTATTGGTATTAGTATTGTTTAGTAAGTCTGATTATTCAGTTGTTTCATGATGTCTCCCCTACTTTGCAGAAACACTAAGTTTCCAGCTAGAAGCTTCAAGCTTGGTGTTTCACAATTTTGGGAGAGTGTACCTGTCTTTTAATGTCATCGTTAGACATGCGCACATCAAAATTTTTTTATTTTATTTTGGATACATCCGTTCATTGAAGAATTTCCTTTTGCTATGTTGACCCGATTCATTTTTGGAATTTGTTTAGTCTCTTCGGCACTTGTTTTGTATGTTGGTTGGTCTGGGTGGATTCGAAAAATTTTGCAGTTTTTCCCGGAAGATTTCTATATATTTGATATTGATTATTCAATCTAAAGGATTTAATATTTACCGTCCGACCCGCCAAGAGAAATGGCATGAGCTAATTTGCAGAATATCGACTGGCGTCATGTGCATCTGAAGCAAGGAATGAAATTCAGACCCATTTGCTATCCAAATCCGAATTATTGAACAAATTTGAAAATTAAATTAATTTCCCCATGGGCCCGAACTACTATCGCATCATGTGACGTCATCCAAATAAAACGTATGAAGCAAATGCTTTTGTTAATTACAATATCATTTTTTTTCAGATTTGTTGACATTTGTTTCTATGTCCATCCAAAGATTCATATACATCCAAATCTTCGAAAATGACATTTTCATTCACAAAAACTTATCAAAATGAAATGCACATGTCTAGTCACCGTCTTTCACAATGAAACCTCCCAAAATGGTTGTACCAAGATATATTTACAGTTCATATTTACAGTTCATTAAAAACAATATCAATGACTGTAGTTATTTATTATTACTACATTTTGCTGAAATATGACCAACCAGATTTTGTCAGATTTTGGTAAATTAAAGGGCAAAGTTTATGAAAAAACAAGGGAAAATATAAAATGTGTGCATGAAAAGAACTGAACGTCTGAATGGTTTTCGTAAACAAAATAGTTCATATCTACAGCTGCCAAACTCACACGGCACTTACCGATAACAAATAAAGCTAATTTCCTCATAATAATCAGAACAAGTTGATATGTAATATGTAAAAAAAACAAGATCTCGACAAGAGTCAAAAAACAAAACTATTTAACCACTTACGGACCGCCCGCCGTCGTTATACGTCGGCACTTTGAAGAGGAACATCGTTGTTATGGCAGCAGCCAGCTGCCATAACCCGGTCTCCTCATCTTCAGCGGGCGGTCCGCTTTCAGATAAAAGTGGTCTCTGCGGCGGATTCGCCAGGAGATCACTTTTATCGGAGGCAGGAGAGTGCCCCCTCCTCTCACCAAGTTCCGGTGACCTCCGCAGCTTACCAGAGCCGCATCCTCTCACCTCTGTGGTATGGAGCTGCGTGAGGGGAAGATGGCCCCCACCTGGCTCCATACCATTGCAGGGTGGAAGCGATGTCAAAACGTCACTTCCGCCCATAGCTCTTAAAGCAAATTTTTTTTATTTTTGGTATTGGAATTTCCTTTAAAATTTGTCTGTTAGTGAACGTACAGAATAGGAATTTATCCGAAGTTCTGAATGCAGTATCTAAACGAATGGAACGTAAATAATAATAATAATAATAATAATAATAATAATAACGTAATGAATTAATAATAATAAATAACAATAATAATAAAAACTTTTTATTATTATTATTATTATTTTATTATTATTAATAATAATAATTATTAGATTGTTCCGTTCCATTTGTTTAGATACAACATTCGTTATTTTTGCATAATTCATAACTTCGGATAAATTCGTAGTCGTTACGTTCACTAACAGCCAAATTTGAAAGGAAATTCCAATACCTATAATTTAATAGTTAGTTATTATTAGTTAATTTTCGATTTTAGAATTTACAAATTTCTTCCCTATGGCTTCCCCATGACGTCAGAGGGGGGCGGGTCACCAGGTGCCCTCCGTTATAAAAGACCTGTCAGCCGGAGCGAAGCCTCACACAGCGGGAGCCTCCCATTGCGAGGAGCGGCCCGACAGAAGAACAGACGCCAACGCCATGGAAAAAGATGCCGGACCAGCAGGACGAGAAGATCGGAGGAAGAAGAAGCGGATCGGAGGAAGAAGAAGATGAAAGAAGATGGAAGAAGAAGATGGAAGAAGATGTAATTTTTACAATTTTTTACACTTTTTTTGTGAAATGGTAGGGGTACCCCCCTTACCATTTCACACAGGGGGGGGGGGCTGGGATCTGGGGGCCCCCTTTGTTAAAGAGGGCTTCCAGATTCCGATAAGCCCCCTGCGCCCGCAGACCCCCACAACCAATGGCCAGGGTTGTGGGGATGAGGCCCTTGTCCTCATCAACATGGGGACAAGGTGCTTTGGGGGGGACCCCAAAGCACCCTCCCAAAGTTGAGGGCATGTGGCCTGGTATGGTTCAGGAGGCTTTTCCTGCGGCCTGCCAGGTTGCGTGCTCGGATAAAGGGTCTGGTATGGATTTTGAGGGGGACCCCACGCCATTTTTTTTGGCCGGGGTTCCCCTTAAAATCCATCCCAGACCTCAAGGGTCTGGGATGGATATTTAGGGGGACCCCACGCCATTTTATTTTTAAATTTGAAGCGGGGGTTCCCCTTAATATCCATAGCAGACCTGAAGGCCTGGTTATTGAATTTGGGGGGACCCCCACGCTTTTTTTTATCAATGACTTTCAATGAATGACTGTTCTCTGTGTTACGGAGCCGACAATTCATTAGCCGCGAGTGATTTTAAATAGCTTTTTTTCCTGCAAAAATGACATTGTGCAGGAACAGTTCTCGATATTAGATATACTGAATCTCGAATTCATTCGAATCATTCAAAGCATTCATTATATCCGCTATAATAATTTCTTTCATATTAGTTGAAATTAGATATTTGGTAGTAGTTGGATTCGAATTGTTCTCTGTGTTACGGGAACCGGCAATTAGCCGCGAGTGATTTTAAATAGCTTTTTTTCCGGCAAAAATGACACCTTGTACAGGGACAGTTCTAAGCACGGGAAACATGCGCCCCTTCACAGATATACTATAGAGTTGTATGCCTGTGAAGGGGGTCATGTTTCCTGTGATTAGAACTGTCTCTGTCCATCATTTTTGCAGGAAAAAAAGCTATTTAAAATCACTCGCGGCTAATGAAGCCAAAAAAAAAAAAAAAAAAAAATGCCGTGGGGCCCCCTTCAAAATCCATACCAGACCCTTATCCACAGCACGCAACCTGGCAGGCCGCAGGAAAAGAGGGGGGCGAGAGCGCCCCCCCTCCCTCCTGAACCGTATCAGGCCACATGCCCTCAACATTGGAAGGGTGCTTTGGGGGTCTTAGACCCCCAAAGCACCTTGTCCCCATGTTGATGAGGACAAGGGCTTCATCCCCACAACCCTGGCCATTGGTTGTGGGGGTCTGCGGGCAGGGGGCTTATCGGAATCTGGAAGCCCCCTTTAACAAGGGGACCCCCAGATCCCGCCCCCCCCCCTGTGTGAAATGGTAAGGGGGTACAAAAGTACCCCTACCATTTCACCAAAAAAGTGTCAAAAATTGTAAAAATGACTGGAGACGGTCTTTGACAATTCCTTTATTAAAATCTTCTTTCATCTTCTTTCTTCTTTATTCTTCAGTTTCTTCATCTTCTCCTTCCGGCATCTTCTTCCATTTTCTTCTTCCATATTCTTCTTCCTCCGATCTGCTTCTTCTTCCTCCGGTCTTCTCGTCCTTCTCGTCCGGCATCTTCTTCCATGGCGTCGGCGTCTGTTCTTCTGTCGGGCCGCTCCTCGCAATGGGAGGCTCCCGCTGTGTGAGGCTTCGCTCCGTCTGACAGGTCTTTTATAACGGAGGGCACCTGGTGACCCCGCCCCCCTCTGACGTCATGGGATAAGCCATATGAAAGTCCCTATGACATCCCCGTGCGTCAGAGGGGGGCGGGGTCACCAGGTGCCCTCCGTTATAAAAGTCCTGTCAGCCGGAGCGAAGCCTCACACAGCGGGAGCCTCCCATTGCGAGGAGCGGCCCAAGAAGAGACACCGACGCCATGGAAGAAGATGCCGGACGAGAAGGACGAGAAGACCGGAGGAATAAAAAGCGGATCGGAGGAAGAAGAAGATGGAAGAAGATGCCGGAAGGAGAAGATGAAGAAACCGAAGGATGAAGAAAGGAAGGAAGAAGACCAGAAGAAAGAAGATTTTAATAAAGGAATTGTCAAAGACCGTCTCCTGTCATTTTTACCATTTTTGGCACCTTTTTTGGTGAAATGGTAGGGGTACTTTTGTACCCCCTTACCATTTCACACAGGGGGGGGCGGGATCTGGGGGCCCCCTTTGTTAAAGGGGGCTTCCAGATTCTGATAAGCCCCCCGCCCACAGACCCCCACAACCAATGGCCAGGGTTGTGGGGATGAGGCCCTTGTCCTCATCAACATGGGGACAAGGTGCTTTGGGGGGGGACCCCAAAGCACACTCCCAATGTTGAGGGCATGTGGCCTGGTACGTTTCAGGAGGGGGGGCGCTCTCGTCCCCCCCTCTTTTCCTGCGGCATGCCAGGTTGCGTGCTCGGATAAAGGGTCTGGTATGGATTTTGAGGGGGACCCCACACCATTTTTTTTTTGGCCGGGGTTCCCCTTAAAATCCATACCAGACCTGAAGGGCCTGGTTATTTAATTTGGGGGGACCCCCACGCTTTTTTTTTTTTTTTTTATCAATGAATGACTGTTCTCTGTGTTACAGAGCCGACAATTCATTAGCCGCGAGTGATTTTAAATAGCTTTTTTTCCTGCAAAAATGACACTTTGCGCAGGAACAGTTCTCTATATTAGATATACTGAATCTTGAATTCATTTGAATCATTCGAAGCATTCGTTATATCCGCTATAATAATTTCTTTCGTATTAGTTGAAATTCGATATTTGTAGTTGGATTCGAATTGTTCTCTGTTACGGGAACCGACAATTCATTAGCCGCATTAACGATTCGTAACGATTCGTAACGATTCGTAACTTTACTAACGATTCGTAACGATTCGAATTTTTTTTTACGATTCGTACGAAATTCGTATTTCGTACTAATTTGAACGGAATTTCGTACACGAATTACAAATTACAATTTTTTTTATATACGAAACGGAACGAAACGAAACAAATTTTTGGACAGTTCCCATGTCTAAAATGTGGTCAGATTTAATCAGAGGGGTTCTAGGGAAGTGCTCCCTGATAGGAGGTTTATAGTAAGGGAGTTGCTGTGTCAGCAGATGGGGTTTCTACCTGCAGACATACTGGCAATCATCAATCTCCCTGATAGACAAGATTATGACGTCAACTTTAAGCTCAGTAGGTTTCAGCTTCAGTAGGTTTCTGGACATAGAGGGTTGGACGATTTTAATCTTCATTCCCATCTTCAAACCTGACATAGCAAATGTTAATATCATTTCCTGGACTGAGTCCGTGCCCCCCCAGGATATTATCATCTGGCTTAGAAGACATTGTGAAATGGTTTCTGATTTGACAAAAACTAAAGACAGTGATGGGATTTGGACTGGTGGTTGGAGGGTTCTGTTTAAGTTGAGGCAAACTAAAAATATTATCCATCACCTGCCAAATTCCTTTTTTATTGGGCAGGAGAGAGGAGTTTGTGTCAGGGCTGGGCTCAGCCCTTCCTTCTCTGAGCTGGAAGCTCATCTGTTGGCTAATTGCCACCTCCTATCTCTCCACAGTTACTCAGCTGTTGATGATCCTGCTCGTCAGTCCTGCCTATCTAAGCTATCCAGTCCAGAGGAGCTCTGCCTTCGCCTTGGTCACATCACAGAAACTGTGATCCTGTTCAAGACTTGCTTTACTGACATCCCTTCTGGCTCCAGATCCTGCTTGCTGTTCCACTACATTGATCCCTGACTTCTGGCTTGACTGACTATCCGTTCCGGTTACTGAACTTTGGATATGTTTTGACTACGTTTGTTCTTTTTACTTTTATTATTAAACAAGTGTGATTTAACCTTACTTCTGTCTCGGCCTGATTTCATGGTTTCTGACAGTTTTCTTCTATGCAGGTCAGTCCAGGTTGTGTTTAGGGATGAGCCGATGTTCAAGTCGAACATCGGGTGTTCGCCGAACAGAAAACATTATGGGGTGTTCGCGGCAAATTTGAGAGCCACAGAACGCCCCATAATGCACTGCAAAATTTTATTTTTCAAATTTTCACTGGCAAGTTGTACACTTGCAGGGCACTTGAAGCACAAGTAATAGTTAACACTTTAAAAATTTGTAGCAAATTTGCGTGGCAAGTCTCTAGCAAGAGCAAAGTTGCAGTGGTGAGTCTACAGCCAGAGCCCTGCAAGTCTACAGCAGGAAAATTCAGCCACAGTGCCCCCTGTGGTGGGATGACTATTGTACAACATAACTGAACCAGAACTTGCAGAATCTTTGCAAGGAAAGTTGATCTGGAGTTATGCAATGCGGACTTGCAATTGTGCAACAAACTTGTGAAGCCTGGCAAGTCTAGCAAAAGCTTAGCAAGTCATTTTCAAACTTGCAGCACAATTGCTTGCTATCTGGGTTTTCCCCTTTTTATTTTTATAAATACACTCCCAAGTGTAACACAGTTTATTTTTTAAGAAATAGATACGCTCAGAAACAGATGGTGCTGTGATGTATTGTCAAGGCTTTCCAAGCTTTGTTTTGGCAAGAATCCATCCAGTATCACTAATTCACCAATGAGCGCTTAGGCTTAGTACTTGTTCAAAAGGCCAATGAAACTGAATATAAGGAGATAAGAGGATGTATAAAAGTCTACCAATCCTACCAATCCCTGGGATATTAGGCATTTGTAAAGTTTGCGGACCATGGATCTCCACCATCAAGAAACTCCAAGAAGATCTTTTATCTTTCTACTTTTCATGGGAATGATTGCTGCTGGTAAACAAAATATGTTTCTAACTTCATATATGACCTTTTAAGTTTCAAAGGGGTTAATATTGTATTTAGACATACAGTATTTTGCTAATGTGTGTAGGCCAATTTCACATTCTTATATCTGATATAATAGAGGTCTGTAGGTAAAAGCAGTGAATGGTTAATTCAGATTTTTTTCAGCCAATCATCGTTTCCAATAGGTCAAGACTGGTATTGTCTGGTTTCCCTGCTTCGCTGACTTTAAAGTAGACCTAGCATCAGATATCTATATTTTTTTTTAAATTTCAGCCCCAGGAGGATTTACGCCCTTCCTGCCCGGGCCATTTTTTGCGATACTGCACTGCGTCGCTTTAACTGACAATTGCGCGGTCATGCGACGTTGTACCCAAACAAAATTGACGTCTTTTTTCCCCCACATATAGAGCTTTCTTTTGGTGGTATTTGTTTTCACTTTTTTGAGCTATAAACAAAAAAAAAAAAGAGCGACAATTTTGAAAAAAACACAATATTTTTTACTTTTTGCTATAATAAATATGCCAATTTAAAAAACAGACACATTTTTTCCTCAGTTTAGGCCGATATGTAGTTCAACCACATCTTCCACCTTTTATTGAAACTGGGATCTGCTTGCTAATTCTGTGTATGTGCTTTTGGTGATCTATGCTGCCTTCAAATTCTTTACCTCTGTCCATATCACTGTGATGTTTATTTTGCTTTCTTATTGTCTATACCTAAATTATGAGCTGTCCTATCTTTATGACCGTGACCCTTCTGCTCTCTTGCTGTGTCTTGTAGTTAGCCTTTGGTGTGGGTGGCAAAAATTTGAATGCAATCTATACACTGGGGGGAGAACCTGGGGGTCCTAGTAGATGATATGCCGCGTACACACGATCAGACTTTCCGGCAGGATTGTCCGGCGGACTAGAGTCCGCCGGACAATCCTACCGTGTGTGGGGCTCTGGCTGACTTTTTGTTCCCAAAAGTCCGTGGGACTTAGTTTGAAGTTTTGACTTAAAACTGTCCACAGGTCAGGAAAGGGGTGGGGACGAGCGAGCGCCCCCCCCCCCCCCCTGAGGCTCTCTGCTCTTTTTCACACACACAAACAGGAAGTCACAAACAGGAAGCCCTGGCCCCAACAGCCAATTGCTTCCTCCACAGGATATGACCTCTCAGGATATGAATGTCAACACAGGAAATCCTTTCAAACAAGATGAATTTATACAACAACCAATGAATAATGACTAGGGGAGTCTTATGGGCCTGTCTGGGCATGGGCAGCGCGTATGATTTCCCGCCCCCTTTCTCTGTAAGCTATCCTCAGCTAGACAATGGAAGCCACATGGCTGGGTTAAATCATGGACACCTAACCGACCATAATGCACCCAAAGTCTCCCATTTTTACTGTTTTTCGTGAGTCCTTATTCTGCGTTGTTCAGAGAACAACGCATACCCCGACTATACTACTGTCTCTGTGGACGGGAGATTATCTGAAGGTATAAGCCATAGCACCCCAAATAAGTTGATCAGGCATACAGGGGTGACACGAGCGCACGTCCGCTAAACCTATAATGTCTTTGCACATCCCCTCCAGATGATAATTCTGTACATCGCACAGGAGCCCTTTGCTTGCGGACATATCCCCACTTCGCAAACACTTCTCTACATCCCCAAGGAGCTTTCCACTACCTAACGGATCTCAACCAGCGTCAGTCTGCCCCAGTCAGCTCTTTAGAGCGGGCTGCGGGAGTACTAACACTGGAAGACACTATGACTATAAAATACATCTTCATAAATTTTCCACAACACAAACTCAGTATAAATTAAGGCCTTCTCTAGGGGATGAACAGCCAGGGGTTTGCACAGGCAGGGATTGCATTGGCAACTATGATCTTGGATAAAGTATTCATATTCGATTAAGTATTACACTTCAGCTCAGCACTTCAGCGAATATCCACAAGAGACTTCGGCAGAACACTAAACAGACTACAGGTGACCTGATTCTCCATCAAACTTTTTCATCTCTCATCCAGGCTCCCTCTCAATCTCACCACTCTGTATCATGCACACCCTACTCTTCCTTCTCACAGTTGCATCCTCTCTCCTTAAATTCTCTCTCCTTCACCCACCTTCTCCACCTCACAGCTTATATATATCACCCTCATCCCAAAGCACCCTCCCCATGTTAAGGGCATATGGTCTGGTTCGGGGAGGGGGGGGGGGCGCTCGCTCGTCCCCTCCCTTTTTCTGACCTGCCAAGCTGCTTCCTTGGATAAGGGTCTGGTATGAATTTTGGGGGGGGACCCCTATGCCATTTTTTTTTCAATATTGGCGTGGAGTTCCCCTTAATATCCATACCAGACTCAAAGGACCTGGTATGGACCTACACTGTTTTTTTCTTTGATATTTACTCTATATTGCTGGGAACCAGCAATTCATTACAGCCACAAGCAATTTTAAATTACATTTTTTTCCTTTAGAAATGTCATTTTTCTGCGGTACTGTAATAAACACAGGAAAGGTGCACTACTTTACAGGCATACTATAGACTCCCCCCAGGCATATATATATTTTTTTTTAATTCTCTTTATTGAATTTTAATAGATTTACAAAAACAGAGCCTTGGGGCATTCCCTGGCTCAAAAATGGTACCACGTACATCGGTACCTAACGACAGGTTATCTGCCTAAACAGTGCTATTCGCAACAGAAAAACAGCCAAAAAAAAAAACAAGATACAAACAATAAAACATCACTGCTCAGCCACTCCATTTGGAGAATTTATGAAAGGAGAATGTGCTACTCGTCTTTGATAGAGGTCAGGTTTCCCCAAGAGGGAACTCTGGTACTAGGCCTAGAATACTAAGGGTTCAACTATAGGGGTGTCATGAGGGTCTTAGCACGGAAGGAGCAGTTAATGGGTATCAGATAAACCGTCTATTCTTGAGCGGCATTAGTAGAGGCAAAGTCAAGCCATAGTTTCCACACTTTGTCAAATTTAGCATGTTTGCCGGCAATAGCGCTGCTTTCCATTTGCATTAGCGCCCAGTTTCTGAGAGTTGAAGTCTTAATTGGCCTTAATTGGGCGCTATTTTTTGGGACTGCAGGATCATTTATTGGAGCTATAGTAAATGACCCCCAATATGGCTAAATACCAAATACATGGAACAAGTCAAGGTATGGCTTCTTCGTAAGTGTTCCATTGTTTCTATTTTGAAACTGATAAACCCTAAAATCCTTCCATAAAACCAAAAATTGATTGACTATGTCTGATGACTGATTAGTGGTTGGCTATTCCTACAGGAGAACCAGTTAGCAGCAGATCTGGAAATATAGAGGGGACATGCTGGAAAAAGAAGGAATTAGCAGCTGGGTTGGAAACAACACATTAAAGATGATCTGCAGTAGATTCAGATGTTACCATAATGATGTAGTAACATCTTTTGCCAAAATGGATAAGTAAAGATTAATAGAAGAGCTAAAACTGCCTGGAGTTTGCATGTTCTTGCTGTGCCTACGTGGGTTTCCTCTGGGTACTCCGGTTTCTTTCCACACTCCAAAGACATGCGGTAGGTTACATAGTTACATAGTTAGTCAGCTTGAAAAAAGTCCATCCAGTTTAACCATATAAAAAAATAAAAATAAAAATATCGTACAATCCAATATACCCAATTCTATACCCACAGTTGATCCAGAGGAAGGCAAAAAACCCCAGCAGAGCATGCTCCAATTTGCTACAGCAGGGGAAAAAATTCCTTCCTGATCCCCCAAGAGGCAATCGGATTTTCCCTGGATCAACTTTATCTATAAATGTTAGTACCCAGTTATTGGCTCCTGTATAAATTGGCCCCAGTATGTGTATGTATGAATGTGTGTTAGTGACCTTAGATTGTAAGCTCCTTGAGGGCAGGGACTGATGTGAATGTACAATATATATGTAAATTGATGGCGCTATATAAATACCTGAAATAAATAAATTAACTTTTATCTTTCGTGCAAATAATGCTGCTTTAAACCCCCTTGAGAGTTGGCCACATGACCAAATGCCAAGGAATATGATCACACGATTCCTACTAAAGAAGA
Source organism: Lithobates sylvaticus (assembly GCA_028564925.1). Classification (NCBI taxonomy): domain Eukaryota; kingdom Metazoa; phylum Chordata; class Amphibia; order Anura; family Ranidae; genus Lithobates; species Lithobates sylvaticus. Next base: position 25,736,524 of record CM053032.1, read on the forward strand.
AAATTAGCAAATCTAAATTTTGATCCAAATGGCTGGGCTTTAAGTCATGTGATCAGCAATGGGAAGAACTTGAAGCTGCATCTTGCCCAGGAACAGTGGTTTTATCCTTTTTTTTTTCTTTTAACCACTTTCCGACCGGCGCACGACGATGTACGTCCCTTTTTTGAAGAGGGATATCTCGGTAACGGCAGAAGCTGCTGCCACAACCGAGATATCCATCTCTTCAGGCGCCGGTCGGCTGTCCGATAATGGTGGTCATCGCGGCGGATTCGCCGCGAGATCACCGTTATCGGCGGCGGGAGAGGTGCCCCCCCTCCCGCCGCTCTCCCGCGCCTTCCGCCGCTTACCGGAACCGTCGGCAGCGGCGGAGGCGATCGGGTCCTTTCCCCTCCTGTGCCTAGAGATGAGTGACGCTAAGATGGCCGCCACTCATCTCTATACCATAGGAGGGCGGAAGCGACGTCAAAAACGTCACTTCCGCCCATACCTCTTAAAGAGGAATTTTCAAATGTCATTTTTTTTAAATGACATTTTTTATTTATTTATTTTCATTGAAGTCCAAATATGAGATCTGAGGACTTTTTGACCCCAGATCTCATATTTAAGAGGACCTGTCATGCTTTTTTTTTATTACAAGGAATGTTTACATTCCTTGTAATAGGAATAAAAGTGAGCCAATTCATTTTTTAAAAAAAAAACAGTGTAAAAATAAATAAAATCAAGAAAAATAAATAAGAAAAACAAAAAAAAATTTTTTTAAAGCGCCCCGTCCCGACGAGCTCGTGCGCAGAAGCGAACGCATACGTGAGTAGCGCCCGCATATGAAAACGGTGGTCAAACCACACATGTGAGGTATCGCCGCGATCGGTAGAGCGAGAGCAATAATTATAGCCGTAGACCTCCTCTGTAACGCAAAATATGCAACCTGTAGAATTTTTTATACGTCGCCTATGGAGATTTTTGAGGGTAAAAGTTTGATGCCATTCCACGAGCGGGCGCAATTTTGAAGGGTGACATGTTAGGTATCAATTTACTAGGCGTAACATTATCTTTCACAATATATAAAAAAATTGGACTAACTTTACTGTTGTCTTATTTTTTTATTCAAAAAAGTGAATTTTTTCCAAAAAAAGTGCGCTTGCAAGACCGCTGCGCAAATACGGTGTGAAAAAAAGTATTGCAACGACCGCCATTTTATTCTCTAGGGTGTTAGAAAAAAAAACAATATATAATGTTTGGGGGTTCTAAGTTTTTTTCTAGCAAAAAAAACTGTTTTAAACATGTAAACACCTAAAATCCAAAACGAGGCTGGTCTTAAAGTGGTTAATTCAATGTATATCTTTATTTATTCATTTTGGCAAGGCAGTTAAAATATCTTCAAGATAACATTTGAGTACAGGTCCACTTTGAAGGAAGCTGGCATCCCATTTTTTGACTGATCGATATATCTAAATTATTTGTTGGTGCACCATGTTATGTTTCCATACTGTGTTGACCTAGTTCAAATTTCAGTCAAGCTCAGACTTGTGTATTTATTATGATAATCTGTATTCAGGGGGTAACTAGTGCGCTCAACCTGAATAGGTATATTTAGTGGGAAGCTGCCAACATATAAGTGGTCTCACACTGAAAATAAGAATATGTTATAAAGGGGTATGTGGCGCTAACCACTGAATGGGTGATTTTAAAATTAATATAAAGGATGTCTCCAAAAGATGGGTGAACTTCAAATGGATAAATAATAATCAGCTTACAGAATATGAATTCATAATCTGTACGATGACTGGTAAAAACACTGATGATTAAAATACTTGTAAGCAAAATCCAAGTGCAATATAGTGACTCAACAGTAAATAAATCTTCAATAAAAATTGACAATAAAATGAAACTTTCCTACTAAAAATAAATAATGCTAAAAGGAAAGTGCACAGTGCAACGTGCAAATATGCCAAGTGAAATAAATCACAATAATGTGTAAAAAATTCCAGTTGTCAGAGCACCTGAATAAATAATTGATTTTGATTGTGCAATATTAACCGTGAAAAATTGTTCCAAAATTATATATAAATACCAAGCAAAATGAAAAAGAATGAATCACAGAAAGAATTCCTTACAATTCCTTACAATTGGTGAACTACAAGTCCCAGCAATTTGTGCGAATGGCACAAAGTGTGAAAATAACCACACAGTGCGTGTTTAAAATGATTGCAACAGTTCTTCTTAACGTGCGTGAACAATTCAAAATAAGTCTGTGTTCCAATGCTCAGTGCTGATCCATGCAATCAGTGTGCTCCGTGTTTGTTCAGGGGTGCATCCCACTGTTTCCCCCCAGCCTCTCACCTCTAGTTAAGGCCCCTACAGGCCTAGTTGGGCAGTAAACCTTAGGTAGTACTCCTGATTGGTCGCTCTCCTGTAGGTACACAGCTCTCCTATGGGCTCTCACAATCAGTGCTCCGGTCACCACATCAAACTATGCTCCGGTCAAGGTAAAATCACTCCCAGCAAAGGTAGGTTTAGATCTATTAGATTTTCTACTTTAGCTGTAAAAGGCAGATTTCTGTGTCTGTGATGTCACTCCTTCTGCTGGCTGAATTTCAAAGTTCTCTGACTCGTTAAGAAGAACTGTTGCAATCATTTTAAACACGTACCGTGTGGTTATTTTCATACTTTGTGCCATTCGCACAAATTGCTGGGACTTGTAGTTCACCAATTGTAAAAAAAAAATAAAAAATAAAAAATAAAAATTTTTTTTTTATTTTAATAAGGAATTCTTTCTGTGATTCATTCTTTTTCATTTTGCTTGGTATTTATATATAATTTTGGAACAATTTTTCACGGTTAATATTGCACAATCAAAATCAATTATTTATTCAGGTGCTCTGACACCTGGAATTTTTTGCACTTTATTGTGATTTATTTCACTTATTTGCACGTTGCACTGTGCACTTTCCTTTTTGCATTATTTATTTTTAGTAGGAAAGTTTCATTTTATTGTCAATTTTTATTAAAGATTTATTTATTCATTGTTGAGTCACTATATTGCACTTGGATTTTGCTCACAAGTATTTTAATCATCAGTGTTTTTACCAGTCATCGTACAGATTATGAATTATTATTCTGTAAGCTGATTATTATTTATCCATTTGAAGTTCACCCATCTTTTGGAAACACCCTTTATATTAATTATGATAATCTATTGTTTCTCTCATCAGTAACACTTTTTGGAAAACTTTTTATAATTCCACAGGAGGGGCTCAGACAAGATTTGTGACAGTCTTCATTGAAAATTTGTATGTATCTGAAGTTACAACATTCCAGTTGTATCTTGTCACCTACGATAAACCAGCCACAGTCACTGTAACAGTGTCCCAGCCAGAATTCAACCAGACCGTGCACATCGAGAGGGACAATTATACCCTGGTGACCTTCAACTATACCTATATGATAACAGAAAAGCATGTGACTTATAAGGCTGTTCTGGTCCAATCAGACGCTGCTTTAGCTGTATTTGGTTTTAACACAGCCCATGACACTGCTGATGCCATGACCTGCCTACCTGTAGAAGACTTGGGCACAGAATATTACATATCAACCCCTGCATCAGGAACAGCAAAACAATTTGCCGTGGCCAATGGTCTGAAAGATACGGCTCTGGTCAATGTAACCGTCTCAGGATCAATCGTGTATAATGGTGTGGCGTACACTAAAGGACAATCTTTTTCATTTAGTCTCAGATACCAACAATCGATTCAGTTTCAAAGTTCTTCTGACCTGACTGGCACCAGAATCTCATCCACGGTTCCAGTAGCAGTTTTCAGTGGTCAAAGATGTTTCAGTGGGATAATCTCCGCCTGTGATAACTTGGTTGAGCAGTTGTATCCTGTGTCTAAGTGGGGACGTTTTTTTGTTTTGGCGCCTTTAATGAATCACACGCAAGATTATGTTACCGTGGTAACATCAAGTTCTGAAACCCGAGTGTTTGTGGACAGCGCAGTGGAGCCCAGGGAGCACTTCATTGAGAATGCTGGAACCCCTATTCAAATTAGTTTGAAGGAAATGTCTACTATTAACGCTTCTAAACCTATTATGGTCACCTATCTCCTTCAAGATCAGAACCCCGGTGGTGTAGTTGCTAATTATGACCCTTTTTTTGTTACCATTCCACCTTCTTTAGTAACAAGAAGTTATTATAAATTTGTAACACAAAAAATATACTTCAACTATCTTTTGATTGTGACTCAGGCAACATCAGCTGATGGGTTTTACCTGGATCACCAGCCGCTGAATCTGTATAGTTTTTCCATACAACATTTCAGAGGTTACAGTGCATTGAATGTCTTTTTGGATAAAAGTGAAGGACAACATGACGTTTATCATGACTCAACACCCTTCACGATTTATGTCTACGGTCTTGAAAAAGATACTTCATATGGATACTCGATGGGCCAAGAAACTATATATCCAGGTAGACATTTTTTAAGTCAAAGCCGAACTAAAGGCATATCCCTAGAAATGTTTGCATGCCAGGCTGAGGCATTTGGTGCCATATCAACTGCTGTATGGGTATAGCTGCAACATAAACTGCCTTCCTCTTTTGAACAGGAAGGTCATTTATGACCAGGGAAATTAAAGTGATGGATTTTAGATTCTTTAATGGAGTTTGATGTAACAAATCTAATGCCCCGTACATACGGTCGGAAATTCCGACGGAAAATGTCCGATCGGACCATGTTGTCGGAAAATCCGCTCGTGTGTGGGCTCCATCTGACTTTTTCCGTCGGAATATCCGACGGAAAAAATTTGAGAGCAGGATCTCCAATTTTCCGACAACAAAATCCGATCGGACTTTTTCCAATCGTGTGTAGAGAATTCCGACGGACAAAGTGCCACACATGCTCAGATCAGATTAGGAGACCAAACCTATTGGCTAATAGCCTCTATGTAGTTCCGTCGTACGCAACGAACGTCACCACGTTCAGAATGATCGGATTTTCCGACAACTTTGTCCGAGCGTGTGTATGCAACACCAGTGTCGGACAAAATCCATCGGAAAAAATCCAACGGATTTTGTGGTCGGAATTTCCGACCGTGTGTACGGGGCATAAGACAATTTCTCTCTCTAATGCCACGTACACACGATCGGAATTATCGACGGAAAAAGCTCTGATGGTTTACCCACTCAAACTGCCTTGCCTACACTCGGTCACACCAAATTCGACAGTTAATAACACCGCGACATACAACACGTTCGACGGCACTATAAAAGGGAAGTTTAATGCTTCCGAGCATGCGTCGAATTGTATCAGTGATGCCTATCCGTGCCACCTATCAGTGCCACCTCATCAGTGTACATCAGTGAAGGAGAAAAATTACTTATTTACAAAATTTACTGACAAAAACTAAGAAAAACATTATTTTTTTTCAACATTTTTTGTCTTTTTCTTTTCTAAGAAATAAAAAACCCAGCAGTGATTAAATACCACCAAAATAAAGCTCTATTTGTGTGAGGAAAATGATAAAAAAATTCACATGGTCACAGTGTAGCATGACCGGGCAATTAATTAAAGTGTGACAACGCTGAAAGATGAAAATTGGCCTGGGCAGGAAGGGGGTAAAGAGCAATATGGCTACCTGGAGGTGTTCTGTTCACAGAATGTGTACAGAACGCCCCCCAGAAACATCTTTTCCTGCTTATGTAATCGGCTCACTGATTTTCCCAGACGTCTGCACCAAGATACAAGTCAGATTTCACCCGTAAACAAAAAGGTCATTTTTAATAATATACTTTTAATAGGAAATCACATCTAAAGGGATGCAGGCCCAGCAGCTTTCCTCATTAGAACCCTGCAGGCACACAGCCGATTGATAATTATGAAACAACTCCCATTAGACTCATATGGGCACAGAGAAACATACAGGGATTTCCTCAGGATAACAAAAGATAGGAATCTGCAACAAAGTTTGCTAAATTCCTTGCAATGTACATCGATCACCCAGAGGGGAATGTTTTTTTCTCAACAAAAGTGGACTTACTCTTTAAGCACTTCAATACCAGGCACTTGGATACCTTCCTGCCCAAGCCAATTTTCAGCTTTCAGCACTGTCGCAAATTGAATGACAACAAATAAAAATTGCGCAACAAATAAAAAAGACCGAAAATTTTGAAAGAAAAATGAAAAATGTCTTTGTTTCTTTAAATTTTTTTGTAAATAAGTAAGTTTTCTTCTTCAATAATGGGCACTGATATGGCTGCAATGGGGGGCACTGATGAGGCGGCACTGATGGGCACAGATAAGGTTGCACCAATGAGGTGGCACTGATGAGGTGGCACTCATAGGTGGCACTAATGAGGTGGCACTCATAGGTGGCACTGATGGGCACTCATAGGTGGGCACTGATGGGCACTCATAGGTGGGCACTGATGGGCACTGATAGGTGGCACTAATGGACACTGATGGGTGGCACTGATGACACTGATGGGTGGCACTGCTGGGCATTACTGATGTCATTTGTTACATAATGGTGCCATTCAGTGCCCATTTGTGGGCACTGGCACAGATTGGGCATTCATTTGCACATGTGGATGGCCATGGGGTACATACCTGGCCATCCACATGTTGCCCCCTTTCCCTGGTGGTCCTGGCGGCTTCCCTGGTGGTCCAGTTTGGGCATCGGCGGAGGGCTGCGCTAATAAACAATCAGCGCAGACCCCCCCTGTCAGGAGAGCCGCCGATCGGCTCTCCTCTACTCGCGTCTGTCAGACGCGAGTGAGGAAAAGCTGATCACCGGATTTTCCTGTTGACATCGTGATCACCCGTGATTGGACACGGCTGATCACGTGGTAAAGAGCCTCTGACGGAGGCTCTTTACCGAGATCGGTGTAGCGGTGTGTTAGACTGACACCAGCGATCGCCGCGATGCACGCCCCCACGGGCGTGCGGTGGCTATTATCCTGAAGGACTTCATATGACGCCCAGTCAAGATAACTGAACCACCGCCCGGCCGTCATTTTGCTATAGGCCAGGCGGGAAGTGGTTAAACAATATTTTTCTGATTTTAGAATTAACACTTTTAATCACTTTATTATTTTAAAATTGTTTATTCGTAGTGCACCATGTACTGTACTTTATAACTCTGTTGTTGTTTATTGGTGGTGCTGTATATATGTATATAGGTTTATTGGATTTTTATTCACATACTCACACATGCATAGCAGCAAAGTTTATTTATTGTTTTCCTTTTAGGGTGAAATAAGCACTAATTATTTACATTGATTTATATACATTACCTACTTGGGATTTCACTTGGCAGTTTGCTTTTTTTGTCAGATGAATCTTTGCCAACACCCACAGAAGGCTCAGAACCAGAGGGAACACTGCATTGTCTTTCTGATGGTGCTGAATATCAGCTTCCTCTCAGTATGGTGGTTGAAGCCCACCTTGATGTGTCTGATATACACCTCGAAGACCCTCTGTGTCAGGCGGTGGTTGAAGAAGATTTTGCTTTCATTCAAATACCATTCAGCGAATGTGGATCCAATGTTCTGGTGAGGTTTACGGAGCTCTTGATACCCTCCAAAATAACAGATTCTCTATAAAGTGGACCTCACGGAAAAAAAATGAACCATTTATTAGGTCTGGGTTCCCTCCTCCTGTAAAAAATGCTTCAATATCTGCAGCGTGAATAATCATACCCAGACATTGGAATACAAGAGTTACTCCCACTATTAGAGATTGGGTTGCTGAACTTAATCAATTAAAGAGAATGTAGGAAATAACGGCGAGTATAAAGGGAAACTATCATAGGTTTAGGAAAGTGTGGTCACCCTGGATAGAATCCTCAGACATACTGACATCTCATCTTTAAAAAGTTAGGCCCCTTTCACACTGGGGCGGTTTTTTAGGCGGTACAGCACTAAAAGTAGCGCCTGTACACCGCCTGAAAAAAACGGCCCCATTCACTCCAGTGTGAAAGCCGGCGGGCTTTCACACTGGAGCGGTGCGCTAGCAGGACAGTAAAAAAAGTCCTGCTAGCAGCATCTTTGGAGCGGTATAGGAGCGGTGTATTCACCGCTCCTATACTGCTCCTACCCATTGATTTCAACGGGACACCGCGGTAATACCGCGGCAATACCGCCGCAAGGCGCCGATACGGCGCCGCTTTGCGGGGGATTTCAACCCTTTTTTGGCCGCTCGCGGGGGTAAAACCCCGCGAGCGGCCGAATACCGCGGCTAAAACGACGGTAAAGCAAAGCTAAATATAGCGCTGCTTTACCGTCGCCGTGGCTCCCGCCCCAGTGTGAAAGGGGCCTTAGGGTTCACGAGTGAGACTCGGAGTTGGTGTGGTTGGGCATGGCTTGGCTGTTATGTTATGTTATGTCGCGGTTGATGGTCGAGAGGGGGCTTCCCAGAGGTTTGTGTAGGTTTACTTCATGCCTGTATTTGGTGTTTTTTTTTTTTTTTTCTTCTTCTTCTTTTTTTTCTTCTTTTTTTTTTTTCTTTCTTTTTTTTCTTCTTCTTTTTTCCTCTTTTCTTCTTTTCTTTTCTGCCTTTATGGGGCAGACATCTGCCCACGAGGATCACTCGACAGCACACTATAGTCATTATGAAAGATTAGGTAAAAATGCCTAAGTATATGGTTTTGGTTCTTTTTTTAGCCTTTATGAACTGTTATAGAGGAACATTTGGAGCTATGTACTAACAATTATAAAATAATAGGTATATGTGAATTCGCTTTTTATGGCTGTAAGTGGAACTTGTGTAAACACAAAATGCTTAATAAAAAGAACATATCCGTATGCTAAGAAGTTAGATCATATATTTACATCACCCCTGTCTTCTGCATTGTTACATAGCTACATAGTTAGTTAGGCTGAAAAAAGACACAAGTCCATCCAGTTCAACCATAAAAAAAAAGAAATAATAAATAAAAATAAAAAATATCGTACAGCCCAATTCTATACCCACAGTTGATCCAGAGGAAGGCAAAAAAAAACTGCAGAAGAGCATGATCCAATCTGCTACAGCAGGGAAAAAAAATTCCTTCCAGATCCCCCGAGAGGCAATTGGATTTTCCCCGGATCAACTTTACCTATAAATGTCAGTACCCAGTTATATTATGTACATTTAGGAAAGTATCCAGGCCTTTCTTAAAGCAATCTACTGAGACTGCCAGAACCACCTCTGGAGGGAGTCTATTCCACATTTTCACAGCTCTTACTGTGAAGAAACCTTTCCGTATTTGGAGATTAAATCTCTTCTCCTCTAGACGTAAAGAGTGCCCCCTTGTCCTCTGTGTTGACCGTAAAGTGAATAACTCAACACCAAGTTCACTATATGGACCCCTTATATATTTGTACATGTTGATCATATCCCCCCTTATTCTCCTCTTCTCAAGAGTGAATAAATTCAGTTCCTCTAATCTTTCCTCATAGCTAAGCTCCTCCATGCCTCTTATCAGTTTGGTTGCCCTTCTCTGCACTTTCTCCAGTTCCCCGATATCCTTTTTGAGAACTGGTGCCCAAAACTGAACTGCATATTCCAGATGAGGTCTTACTAATGATTTGTAGAGGGGTAAAATGATATCTCTCTCTCTGGAGTCCATACCTCTCTTAATACAAGAAAGGACTTTGCTCACTTTGGAAACAGCAGCTTGGCATTGCATGCTATTATTGAGCTTAGGTCCCAGCTTAGGTCCCAGATGACTGTGCGGCCAATCACTGGGGCACGGCGCCGCTCGCACATGTGCAGTGAGTGCCCGGCTGTGAAGCCACAGCCGGGTGCCCACAGTTGCAATGCCGGTGCCGCTGCCGAGCAGATGGGGGGGGCAAGCGGAGCTTCGACCCCCCGCATCGCTGGACCCTGGAACAGGTAAGTGTCCGATTATTAAGAGTCAGTTTTTTTTTAGGGGAACACCTCTTTAAGTAAGGCCGGTTTCACACTGGGGCGGTGGGGGCGGCGGTAAAGCAGCGCTATATTTAGCGCTGCTATACCGTCGTTTTAGCCGCGGTATTCGGCCGCTAGCGGGGTGGTTTTAACCCCCGCTAGCGGCCAAAAAAGGGTTAAAACCCCCCGCTTTGCTGGCGGTATTGCCGCGGTGTCCCATTGATTTCAATGGGTAGGAGCGGTAAAGGAGCGGTGAATACACCGCTCCTTCACCGCTCCAAAGATGCTGCTAGCAGGACTTTTTTACCGTCCTGCTAGCGCACCGCTCCAGTGTGAAAGCACTCCGGCTTCCACACTGGAGTTAAAGGACCCGCTTTTTTCAGGCGCATTACAGGTGCTAATTTTAGCGCTGTAGCGCCTGAAAAATGCTTAGGTGTGAAAGGGGCCTTAGCCTATAAAGGTTACCACTTTAACTCCCCAATCTTTGTGCATTAGTTGATGACTAACATGGTACAATACTCACTCCTATCTAGTGTGTCATTTGTGTCCAGTCCATAAAACTTTACCCATGTTCTTACAGAGTGAAGATGGAAAAACCTACTATGAAAACACAGTCTATGGAACGGTCCCGGGGACCAGCATCCATCGTATCGAAATCCCAGTGAAGTGTGAAATGCAAATGAACGAGACCCTTGGGATGAACCTTCACCCTAAAGTGACTGACGTCGTCTCTCTAGGTCACTATAATGTCTCTCTGCAACTCTATCCGTCTGACAAATTCAGTGATCTGATAACAACGTATCCTTATGAGGTTGACATCCATGGACACTTGTATGTAGAATTTAAAGTGGTGTCCAGTGACCAAAATCTGCAGATACTTGTTGAAAACTGTAAAGCTTCTCCTTCACTAGAAGACAATGAGCAAATCTATAGACTCATCCAACAAGGGTAACTATCCTGTACATAGTGAGCTAAAGCTTCACTTTGTTTCCAATGTTTCTGCATTTTGATCCTTTTGCGTTATTTGATTCCCTTTTCTCCTTAGATGCCCCCAAGACACAACTTTGCAGACTTATGCAGTTTCCGACCAGAGGCTACAGCGCTTCAGTCTCCATGTGTTTAAATTTAACAGTTTGGAGGAGGTATACCTGTCCTGTAATGTTGTTGTCTGCCATAACGGAACCTCTCCAAATCGCTGTACACAAGGATGCCACAATCCAAGGCACAGACGTGACACTCACCGCTCTCCAGTACATATGGCCGCAGCCAGGTTGTCTCAGGGACCCATTGTGTTTAAATCTGGTGAGCTTTTCGCTTTCATTTTCAGTTCATTTCGGGCTCTGAGCCCAACACAGTTTCTTTTCATGTCTCAAAAACTAGATGTTTAGACATATTAACTGCTGGAGACATGACCATATACATATGTGTTACCTACATAACAATTTAAAGTGGTTGTATACTCTGTTACACCACTTTTACCTACAGGTAAGCCTATAACAAGGCTTACCTGTAGGTACCGTTAATATCTCCTAAACTTGCACAGTTTAGGAGATAATCTATATATGCACTGCTGCTGATGTCATCGGCGCATGCGCACTGAAGAAACGGGCCGCTGGTGCAGTTTTTTCAGTAGCCATGCCGTGACCGGCGGCTCCCGCGCACATGAAGTAGAGCCACAAACCTGGAGGTAACTCCAGTGGAAGATGTCAGCTCTGTACTGTCATATGGGGGCATGGAGAGTCATCAGCCCCGCGATAGCTCCATTTAGAGTGACTCAGAGTTTACAAAAGGCTTCCTTTTCATTACTCAAGTGCCCGAACAGAGCAGCGGCAGGATATTTAAGCTTCTATAGAGCCTGTCACCCACAAAAAAATCGAATACTTACCTCTCTTGCCAGTTATACCACCAGGTAAGGAAAAAAATTGGCTGCACACCAACATTCTTGAAGTCCATTTATTGAAGGTTCCATACAAACAACTAGCTTCGGACATCTACACTGTGCTTACTCATCACTGATGATGAGTAAGCACAGTGTAGCTGTGCGAAACTAGCCCACCTCTGTTTCAGCTACTGCAACCGTGGTGTGTGTCATTGTTTGTATGGAACATTCAATAAATGGACTTCAAGAACGTCAGTGTGCAGCCAATTTCTTTCCTTATTCAATCTTCTATGGCCGGACGAGACGGGGCTTGCACCCATGTGAGGAGTCTCACACTATTCATTGTGCCTGGAGTTTCTCACCTGGAGGTGCAATTTTCCTTTGCTGTCTATACCACCAGGTGCCAGTCCACTTTAAGGAGTGTGGGATTCCTGGTCTCCTGCCATGCACTTTGGTTCTCCCATCGGTCTCTATATCACTATTATGTCCTATAGCAGTGATGGCGAACCTTGGCACCCCAGATGTTTTGGAACTACATTCCCCATGATGCTCTACTACACTGCAGAGTGCATGAGCATCATGGGAAATTGTAGTTCCAAAACATCTGGGGTGCCAAGGTTCGCCATCACTGTCCTATAGTAATGTGGAGGTTAGCAGGAAAAAACGCTGATTTCTGCTGAAGATTGACTCCCAGAATTTTCTGTTTCTGAAGAAGACTTCAGCCATGGATTTCACTTCAAAATGTTCATCGACCAGGGAGGCAGGAGGGGTATTTATTTTCTTCTTTGCAGTCTCTGTGGGGGGGGGGGTTTACTAAAACTAGTGCACTCAGAATCTGGTGCAGCTGTGCATGGTAGCCAGGCAGATTCTAACTTCAGCTTGTTCAAAACCACTAGACACGCCATGACCCAGTGACTAAAAACTTTCAAAGCTGCGTCTTTAATATCACTCTTTTTTCAGGTGAACTTCAGACCTCACATAACGTTCCTTCTTTTGTGCTTGTGGCTGTGATCGGTATGATGGCCTTATTGACCGTGCTGGCCCTGGTGATTCAGAAGCGTGTTTTAAAAAGTCGGGACTACACCCTGCTGCAGTGTACGGAAGACTGAGACACTCTCATATGGACCTATCATCACCATACCTCCCAACTGTCCCTGATTTCGAGGGACTGTCTCTGATTTGGAGCAATGTCCCTCTGTCCCTCATTCCTCCTCATTTGTCCCTCGTTTTGGTCTGATCTATATAGATGTATAGAACAATTAACTTTCTATCTATCAAAAAGTGTTTTCCAGTGCTAAACCTTTCATCTGATTCCTAAATTGCTGCATTTGTACATTTCAAAAGCGAATATAAAGGAATAGTAGTGGTAAAAAAAGCACTTGTGGGTTTAACCAATCTTGTTTTTTTTGTACAATTCTCCTTTAAGGGGGCGTGGCAAGGGGGGTGTCCTATGCCTGCATACTTTTGCTGATAGGTGTCCCTCATTCCCATCTCAAAAAGTTGGGAGGTATGATCATCACTGACAGGAGATGTGACACATTAAATCTTTTTGTAATCCTGGGTTTACAAGTCAATACCTTTGCACTTATTTAATAAGTGCAAAATATATCAAATATGGGTTTAGGAGGTCTTTAGTTTTTTTTTGTCTTTTTTGTTGACCCCAATACACATGGGTTTACCCTAATTATGTAAAAGCTCTAATCCCTAACCATGGCTGGATTACCTTTGATGGTCAACTGTAGAGACACAACTTCAAGTGACCTAAGCAATCTTCTAGGATCACTACTTTTACACTGAACATTTTCTTGCTTTAGAGACCCTACCTGGCTTAGAATATCATGGCAATGTGTATATAAACTATATGAGTAGACTGTATTCATACTGGTCATTGAAAAACTATGTATCCGAAAGCTACAGATAAAAGCTGTCTCTCCTTCTCTGCTGTCTAAAGGCAAACGTCTACTGTGGCTCCTGGTAACGATGAATAAAATACAAAAAATGTCACTGTGCAACCGTTTAGAAATTACCCTTATCATAAATATATCAATACCGTATATACTCGAGTATAAGCCGACCCGAATATAAGCCGAGGCACCTAATTTTACCACAAAAAACTGGGAAACGTATTGACTTGAGTATTAAGCCCCGTACACACGGTCGGATTTTCCGACGGAAAATGTCCTATCGGACAATGTTGTCGGAAATTCCGACCGCGTGTAGGCTCCATCGGACATTTTCCATCGGATTTTCAGACGGACAAAGTTTTATCTCCTGCTCTCAAATTTTCCAACAACAAAGTCCTATCGGACTTTTTCCGATCGTGTGTAGCGAATTCCGACGGACAAAGTGCCACGCATGCTCAGATCACATTACAAGACCAAAGCTATTGGCTACTAGCCTCTACGTAGTCCCGTCGTAGACAACAAACGTCACCACGTTCAGAATGATCGGATTTTCCGACAACTTTGTCCGACCGTGTGTATGCAACACCAGTGTCGGACTAAATCCGTCGGAAAAAATCCTACGGATTTTGTGGTCGGATTTTCCGACCGTGTGTATGGGGCATAAGCCTAGGGTGAAAAAATGGGCAGCTACTGTAAGTGGAAAAGAGGGTCAACAATGCCCATTTGCAGCCTCACTGTGCCCATTTGCAGCCATAGGTCCCCCAAACTTCAAACTCAGTAGTTAAGGGTTCCTAGAGGCCCCCTAGCTGCAGCCAAAATTTGGGGTCTCTGAACCGAAAGGGTCCCGAAATAACATTGCTGCAGATGGACACAGTTGACCGACTTTGGGGCCCCGTATCTTGGGCCACTTGGTGTTAGGAACCCCAAATGGTTTGCAAACCCAGTGGAACTAGCACTACAACATATCCAAAGCTGGGGTTCCTAGCACCGAGATACGGGGCCCCAAAGTCGGTTCGGAAAATGTCAAGCACTTTTCTGCAGCAGAGAATTACATTTTCCGAACCGACTTTGGGGCCCTGTATCTCGGGGCCACTTGGTGCTAGGAACCCCAGCTTTGGATATTGTGTTGTAGTTCTAGTTCCACTGGGTTTGCACACCAAATTTGGGGTTCCTAGCACCAAGTTGCCCAGAGATACGGGGGCCCCAAAGTCGGTTCGGAAAATGTCATTCTCTGCTGCAAAAAATGCTTGACTCCAGTATAAGCCGAGGGGGGCATTTTCAGCACACAAAAAATGTGCTGAAAAACTCGGCTTATACTCGAGTATATACGTACATAGCTATCTAGCACAAAAAAACTGTGATTAACAGGCACAATGTCCAAAAAGAATTAAAATAATCCTATATGGGGAAAATTGTTTTTTCTTGTTATAGAATCCACAATTACTGTACCACTAACTGTCTAAGCCTTCCTGTATTACCTGGTGGGGCAGGTGATATTGCACCTTTCTCCATGTTCCCTATTAACTTGTTGGGCGCCAAGTATGGCTCACATGAGAGGACTATCCCTGGTGTGGGTTCTTCTGGGCTACCCTAGGCACCTGTATGGGTTGACTCTCCGGCACATGGGTTACCTTTACTCTGTGCCGTTTCCATCGATGCCCTGGGACAAGGCGGAAGCTGCCATCAGGGAATACTCAGCCTAAATGCGGACCTCCAACTTTGGAGATGGCCATACACCGTGTACACTTGTTGTACAAAGGAGCAGCGCCAAAAAACATTAACAAACTGACGTACCTATCCAGCTAAGTAAAGTTGTGTGTATACAGACAAAATATGAACCCAAATGTGACGCAGGATCATAGACATAAACCAAGTAGATCTGGTGTATTAGTTCATATAGTGATAATGATGGCTCGATTATAAACCGAACTGAGTTGGAAAGTCCTCTGGCAGTGGGTGGAAGAGAATCACACTGTGCCCATCCAGACGTGTTTCAAAGTGGTACACCGCAGTGACTTGTATACACAGTTAGTGTGAAGTGCCCGTCACCCTAAATCACTGTGCGCTTACCAGAGGGCGAAGCATATATAGCTTTGTAATGAACCAATCAGCAGGCTGGAGTGGATATGCCTGGTCTCTCTCTCTCCCGATCAACAGCCTCCACCGGCTAGGGTAAGGGGATGTCACACTTCCATCTCAGAGTGAAAAGACTTCAATGGGGACCAATCTGCAAACTAGTGTAGGTGTCCCCGGCTACTTCCTCTCCTGATCCACAGCCTCCACCGATTGGGGTAAGGGGGTAATTTTTACCTCCGTATGCTCATTGGGATCCCAATGTACCGTGTACACTTGCACAACAAATTTCTGTCCCTGTGTCAATGTTCACCACTGCTGTAACTGTTACATTTAGGAGGGACACTCTGAGCCAATGCCCACTCCACCTGTCCAGCATACCTCTCTCCCAGTAATAGAATGGAACCCTGCTGTGCACCTATTGTGGGCTTCATGCAGACACCTAACTCTTGATCTTAACATTACAAAGCTATTGGCTACTAGCCTCTACGTAGTCTCGTCGTACGCAATGACAGTCAGCACGTTCAGGATGATCGGATTTTCCGACAACTTTGTCCGACCATGGGTATGCAACACCAGTGTCGGACAAAATCCGTCTGAAAAAATCCGACGGATTTTGTGGTCGGAATTTCCGACCGTGTGTACGGGGCAAAGTCCAGACCTAAATCCAATTGAGAATCTGTGGCAAGACTTGAAAACCAGAAAACTCTCCATCCAATCTGACAGAGCTTGAGCTATTTTGCAGAGAAGAATAGGGAAAAATGTCACTTTCTAGATGTGCAAAGCTGGTAGAGACATCCCCAAAAAGACTTGCAGATGTAATTGCAGTGAAAGGCGGTTCTACAAAGTAGGGGTGGGGGGGGGGGGTCAGGGGGGCTGAATACAAATGCCCCCCACAGTTTTCACATGATTATTTGTAAAAAAAATTGAAAACCATTTATCATTTTCCTTCCACTTCCACAAAACTTTGTGTTGGTCTATCACATAAAATCCCAATAAAATACATTTACCGTATATACTCGAGTATAGGCCGTCCCGAGTATAAGCCGAGGCCCCTAAATCACCACAAAAAAATGGGGAAACGTATTGACCCGTGTATAAGCCGAGGGGCAAAAATGCAGCAGCTACTGTAAGTGGAAAAAGGGTCAGCAATGCAAATCTGAATGTCCCCTGTACAGACCCCCCGTGTCCCCATTGCAGCCCGTGTCCCCATTGCAGCCTACCTGTGCCGATCCGCCGATCCGTGGGTCCGGGGTCCTGGGTCCGGGGTCCTGGGTCCGGGGTCCTGGGTCCTGTGTCCGGGGTCCTCAGTCCTCGGTCCTGGGTCCTGAGTCCTGGGTCCGGGGTCCAGGGTCCGGTCCCGCTCTGTCCTCCCCACAGCGTGTATTACAGGCGCCATTAAAATTTAAAAGCCGCGCCTCCTCGTCCGTGATAGGAGGAACACTTTTTTCCCAGCAGTCAGTGTTCAGTGTTCCGCCTATCACGGATATCCTCTCATCCTCGTCCATGAGATGAGAATGACAGGCCATCCGTGATAGGCGGAACACTGTACTGTTGGGAAAATTAGTGTCCGCCTATCACGGACGGGCGGGAGGAGGCGGCGCGGCTTTTGAACACCGCCGTCTGTCTGCATGACAAGCTGTTCATGTAGGCAGACGGCGGTGACTCGAATATAAGCCGAGAGGTGGACTTTCAGACCTAAAAAAGGGTCTGAAAATCTCGGCTTATATTCGAGTATATACGGTACATTTTTAGCTGTAACGTGACAAAATGTGGAACATTTCAAGGGTATGAATACTTTTTCAAGGCACTGTATTTGGGCTGCTCATCTGGCTGTTAGGGGTAGCAGTGACATCTAGGGCAGCCAACTCTGAGTTTGCCAATTCCACATCTTATGTGATATGTGATATGTGATATTTACAGTTCAGTAAAAAATAATACCTACGGCTGTAGTGATTTATTATTACTACATGAAATATGACCAACCAATCGTTGTCAGATTTTGGAAAATTGTATAAGAATAGCAAAACAAGGAAAATGTGTGCATGAAAAGAGCTGAATGTCTGATTACTTTTTTTAAACAAAGTAGTTCATATCTACACCTGCCAAACTCACATGGCATTAGGGTTGCCACCTTTTCTTCAAGCCAAACCCGAACATTTTAGCGGTATTCAGCGCGCGGGATCCAGGAGTGCGTTACATTCATTAGTGTGTTATGTACAGACTTCGGGGTCCAGGAGTGCGTTATGTACAGAGTGCGAGGTTCAGGAGTGTGTTACATTCAGGAGTGCGTTATGTACAGAGTGCGAGGTTCAGGAGTGCGTTACATTCAGGAGTGCGTTACATTCAGGAGTGCGTTACATTCAGGAGTGCGTTATGTACAGAGTGCGAGGTTCAGGAATGTGTTACATTCAGGAGTGCGTTATGTACAGAGTGCGAGGTTCAGGAGTGCGTTACATTCAGGAGTGCGTTATGTACAGAGTGTGAGGTTCAGGAGTGCGTTACATTCAGTAGTGCGTTATGCACAGTGTGCGAGGTTCAGGAGTGCGTTACATTCAGGAGTGCGTTATGTACAGAGTGTGAGGTTCAGGAGTGCGTTACATTCAGTAGTGCGTTATGTACAGAGTGCGAGGTTCAGGAGTGCGTTACATTCAGGAGTGCGTTATGTACAGAGTGCGAGGTTCAGGAGTGCGTTACATTCAGGAGTGCGTTATGTACAGAGTGCGAGGTTCAGGAGTGTGTTACATTCAGGAGTGCGTTATGTACAGAGTGCATTATGTTCAGGAGTGCATTATGTTCAGGAGTGCATTATGTACAGAGTGCGTTACATTCAGGAGTGCGTTATGTATAAAGTGCGAAGTTCAAGAGTGCATTATGTACAGAGTTTGGGGTTCAGGAGTGCGTTACTTTCAGAGTGTGGGGTTCAGGAGTGCGTTACGTTCAGAGTGCGGGGTTCAGGAGTGCGTTACGTTCAGAGTGCGGGGTTCAGGAGTGCATTACTTTCAGAGTGCGAGGTTCAGGAGTGCGTTACTTTCAGAGTGCGGGGTTCAGGAGTGCATTACTTTCAGAGTGTGGGGTTCAGGAGTGCGTTACGTTCAGAGTGCGGCGTTCAGGAGTGCATTACTTTCAGAGTGCGGGGTTCAGGAGTGCGTTACTTTCAGAGTGCGGGGTTCAGGAGTGCGTTACTTTCAGAGTGTGGGGTTCAGGAGTGCGTTACGTTCAGAGTGTGGGTTTCAGGAGTGCGTTACTTTCAGAGTGTGGGGTTCAGGAGTGCGTTACGTTCAGAGTGCGGGGTTCAGGAGTGTGTTACGTTCAGAGTGCGGGGTTCAGGAGTGCGTTACTTTCAGAGTGTGCGGTTCAGGAGTGCATTACGCTCAGAGTGCGGGGTTAAGGAGTGCGTTACGTTTAGAGTGCGGGGTTCAGGAGTGCATTACTTTCAGAGTGCGAGGTTCAGGAGTGCGTTACTTTCAGAGTGCGGGGTTCAGGAGTGCGTTACTTTCAGAGTGCGGGGTTCAGGAGTGCGTTACTTTCAGAGTGTGGGGTTCAGGAGTGCGTTACTTTCAGAGTGTGGGGTTCAGGAGTGCGTTACGTTCAGAGTGCGTTACATTCAGGAGTGCGTTATGTACAGAGTGCGAGGTTCAGGAGTGCGTTATGTACAGAGTGCGAGGTTCAGGAGTGCGTTATGTACAGAGTGCGAGGTTCAGGAGTGCGTTATGTACAGAGTGCGAGGTTCAGGAGTGCATTATGTACAGAGTGCATTACATTCAGGAGTGCGTTATGTATAAAGTGCGAAGTTCAAGAGTGCATTATGTACAGAGTTTGGGGTTCCGGAGTGCGTTACTTTCAGAGTGTGGGGTTCAGGAGTGCGTTACGTTCAGAGTGCGGGGTTCAGGAGTGCGTTACTTTCAGAGTGTGCGGTTCAGGAGTGCATTACGCTCAGAGTGCGGGGTTAAGGAGTGCGTTACGTTCAGAGTGCGGGGTTCAGGAGTGCATTACTTTCAGAGTGCGAGGTTCAGGAGTGCGTTACTTTCAGAGTGCGGGGTTCAGGAGTGCGTTACTTTCAGAGTGCGGGGTTCAGGAGTGCGTTACTTTCAGAGTGTGGGGTTCAGGAGTGCGTTACTTTCAGAGTGTGGGGTTCAGGAGTGCGTTACGTTCAGAGTGTGGGTTTCAGGAGTGCGTTACTTTCAGAGTGTGGGGTTCAGGAGTGCGTTACGTTCAGAGTGCGTTACATTCAGGAGTGCGTTATGTACAGAGTGCGAGGTTCAGGAGTGCGTTATGTACAGAGTGCGAGGTTCAGGAGTGCGTTATGTACAGAGTGCGAGGTTCAGGAGTGCGTTATGTACAGAGTGCGAGGTTCAGGAGTGCGTTATGTACAGAGTGCGAGGTTCAGGAGTGCGTTATGTACAGAGTGCGAGGTTGAGGAGTGCGTTATGTACAGAGTGCGAGGTTCAGGAGTGCGTTATGTACAGAGTGCGAGGTTCAGGAGTGTGTTACATTCAGGAGTGCGTTATGTACAGAGTGCGGGGTTCAGGAGTGCGTTACGTTCAGAGTGCGGGGTTCAGGAGTGCGTTACGTTCAGAGTGCGGGGTTCAGGAGTGCGTTACTTTCAAAGTGCGGGGTTCAGGAGTGCGTTACATTCAGAGTGCGGGGTTCAGGAGTGCGTTACTTTCAGAGTGCGGGGTTCAGGAGTGCGTTATGTTCAGAGTGTGGGGTTCAGGAGTGCGTTACGTTCAGAGTACGGGGTTCAGGAGTGCGTTACATTCAGAGTGCGGGGTTCAGGAGTGCGTTACTTTCAGAGTGCGGGGTTCAGGAGTGCGTTACGTTCAGAGTGCGGGGTTCAGGAGTGCGTTGTGTTCAGAGTGCGGGGTTCAGGAGTGCGTTACGTTCAGAGTGCGGGGTTCAGGAGTGCGTTACTTTCAGAGTGCGGGGTTCAGGAGTGCGTTACTTTCAGAGTGCGGGGTTCAGGAGTGCGTTATGTTCAGAGTGTGGGGTTCAGGAGTGCGTTACGTTCAGAGTGCGGGGTTCAGGAGTGCGTTACGTTCAGAGTGCGGGGTTCAGGAGTGCGTTACTTTCAGAGTGCGGGGTTCAGGAGTGCGTTACTTTCAGAGTGCGGGGTTCAGGAGTGCGTTACGTTCAGAGTGCGGGGTTCAGGAGTGCGTTACGTTCAGAGTGCGGGGTTCAGGAGTGCGTTACATTCAGAGTGCGGGGTTCAGGAGTGCGTTACTTTCAGAGCGCGGGGTTCAGGAGTGCGTTATGTTCAGAGTGCGGGGTTCAGGAGTGCGTTATGTTCAGAGTGCGGGGTTCAGGAGTGCGTTACGTTTAGAGTGCGGGGTTCAGGAGTGCGTTACTTTCAGAGTGCGGGGTTCAGGAGTGTGTTATGTTCAGAGTGTGGGGTTCAGGAGTGCGTTACGTTCAGAGTGTGGGGTTCAGGAGTGCGTTACGTTCAGAGTGCGGGGTTCAGGATTGCCTTACATGCAGAGTGAAGGGTTCAGGATTGCTCATGTACAGACAGAGTGTAGGTGTGCATAAATCACAGGCCAGTTTATAACTTCCCTGTACCAAGCTTTCTGCCCCCCCCCCCCCCCCCAGTGCAGAGTGCCCCTCTCTCTCTGTTCCCGACCTTTCTCCTCCTCCCCGTCTACACCACAGAAGTACCTTACCCCATGTCAGGCTGCCAGCGTGGGCTTCGGGAGATGCTTCAGGCACGAGTCGAGGCTGGATTGTGCATACCCCGCCCCCTGCTTCTCCTCCTCTGTTGTAGATGCAGGGAGAGCAGGGAGGGTTGTGTGTGCGGCCGGGAGAGAAGCCGCAGCCGCGACAAGCTAGGCAGTGTGCACTCGGAGCCGGAGTTTGCTGTTTTCCACCCCCAATACATGCATAGCTGATTGAGGCGTCTGGGGGGAGAGAGAAGGCAGAGAGGGCAGAGAGAGCACAGACAGGCGCTGCGCAGCCACAGAAGCCAGTACTGGCTAATATCCCCAGAACAGATTTATGTGACAGTTAGGTCTGAAGGCATGCTGTGTGTCCGGGTTTCCGGTGGAGGCAAACCTGGGCATAAGTGTCAAAACCCGGACTGTCCGGGTCAATCCCGTACAAGTGGCAACCCTACATGGCATATTAATCATAACAAGCTGATATGTAAAAGAAACAACATTTAGTCAAATGTGGTGCAGATTTGGAGTAAAAAAATATAAAAATGTAACATTATCTAAATGGTGCACAACCACTGACCCATTTCTGGGGATCGGTCAGATTGAAGAAGGGATGGTATGCTGCTGAGAAACACTGAGTATAACAATAGTTCAGAGACGATAAACTCAGTTTAACCACTTCAGCCCGGACCAATTGGCAGCCAAAGGACCAGGCCCCTTTTTGCGATTCGGCACTGTGTCGCTTTAACTGACAATTGCGCGGTCGTGCGATGTGGCTCCCAAACAAAATTGGCGTCCTTTTTTCCCCACAAATAGAGCTTTCTTTTGGTGGTATTTGATCGCCCCTGCGGTTTTTATTTTTTGCGCTATAAACAAAAATAGAGCGACAATTTTGAAAAAATGCAATATTTTTTACTTTTTGATATAATAAATATCCCCAAAAAATATATAAAAAAACATTTTTTTTCCTCAGTTTAGGCCGATACGTATTCTTCTACATATTTTTTGGTAAAAAAAATCGCAATAGGCAATGTTTAGAATTATTTTTTATAGTCATGTTTTTTTTTTATTTCATCAAGATCTTCTTTTTTTTGGATTATTGAAAAAAAAAATTCTAGTGATCTCCATATATTATTCTTTTTTTTATGTGTGAAGTGTGTCGCGAATCGTCTCTCACCAAACTTCTACTAAACACGAGATTATGAGAAGGAGCCCAAAGCGTGGCGCACTTGGTATTGAACTTCCCTTTTATAGTCCCGTCGTACGTGTTGTACGGGACCGCGTTCTTGACGGTCGGAATTTGGTGTGACCGTGTGTATGCAAGACAGCTAGAGCGGAATTACGTCGGAATTACGTCGGAAAAAACCTTCAGAGTTTATTCCGACGGCAAAACCGGTCGTGTGTACAGGGCATAAGATACAAGTCAGATTGCAGGCATCCCCTGCAACAAAAATTTCATTTTTGGTGAGATATTTCCAATAGGAAGTCACGTCTAAAGGGATGCAGGCCCAGCAGCTTTCCTCACTAGTGCCCTGCAGCTGCCACAGCTGACTGATAATTATGAAACCCCTCCCATTAGACCCACTGAGCCCAGAGGCAGAGACAAACACACAGGGATTTCTTCAGAATAACAAAAGGTAGGAATCTGCAACAAAGGTTGTTATAATCCTTGCAATGTACACAGAGCACCCAGAGGGCAGTTTTTTTCTCAACAAAAGAGTTACGCTTTAAATTTGGGTGAATGGCCACTAGTTGGCACTGATTAGCATAAGAAATACTGTATTTATCAGTGTATAACACGCACTTTTTTCCCCTTAAAATCAGGGGAAAATCAAGGGTGCGTGTTATACACTGATCCCTTGCCGTTGTGAGCCTTCGGCCTTCGGCCCTTCTCATCGGCTTTCGGCCACCTTCGGCCTTTCTCGCCAGCTTTCGCCCGCCTTCAGCTTTTCTCCGGCAGCTTTCAGCCGCCTTCGGACGTTCTCGCCAGCTTTTGCACGTTCTTGGCGGCTGGGTGCAGCCGAAATCGGCTGAAAGCTGCCGAGAAGGCCAATGATGGCCGAAAGCTGCCGAGAACGGCCGAAAGCCGCCGAGATACACAGGACATCCGGCTCTGTATCTCGGCGGCGCCATTTTTAAAAGGCAAAGCTACAAAGAAAAACTGACAAAGTTGCAAATGATGGACAAGGTTGCAAATGACACTGACAAGGGTGCAACGATGGACAAGGCTGCATGACAAAGCTGCAAATGACACTGACAAGGGTGAAATGATGGACAAGGCTGCAGATGGACACTGATAAGGCTGCATTGATGGGCATTTAAATGTAAGTTTTTTTTCCTTAAACTTCCCTCCTAAAAGTTTTTTTCCTTAAAATTTCCTCCTAAACTTGGGGTGCGTGTTAAACGCCGGTACGTGTTATACGCCGATAAATACGGTAAGTATGCTCCTGAACTCCATCTAGTGCGGTATGTTCCCCATTCATGCTATTTCCAATGAATAACATTCAGTTTGCAGAGAATGAGAACATTCAATTCTGCCCCAAATTGCACAGAATTAATTTACATTAAATTTTCACTATAAATACACTCCCAAGTGTTATTTTTTAGGAACTAAACATGCTGAGAAACAGATGGTGCTGTTATGTATTGTCAAGGTTTTCCAAGCTTTGTTTTGGCAAGAATCCTCCGGTATCACTCTATGAACCTTATTCATCAATGAGAGCTTAGGCTTAGTATTTGTTCAACAGTCCAAAGAAACTGAATATAAGGAGATAAAACACTGTAAAAAATTCTACCAATCCCCAGGACATTAGGCATTTGTAAAAAGAGTGGACCATGGATCTGCATAGTCAAGAAACCCCAAGAAGATATTTTATATTCCTACTCTTTATGAGAATATTTGGTGCTGGTAAAGAAGATATGTTTCTAACTTCTTATCTGAGCTTTTAGGTTTTTATATTTAGATATGCAGTATTTTGTTATATATGTTATATATATATATATAGGGTATATAAGTCAATTTCATGTTCTCATGTCTAGGATAATAGAGGTGCGCAGGAGCAGTGGATGGATAATACAGATTTTGTCAGCCAATCACCATTGTTTCCACTGGGAAAATGCTCGCACCACCTATTCTTCCTGCTCAACAGACATTAACCGCTTGCCGACCAACCACCACTACTGCGGCAACATGGCTCGGCTGTGCGAATCGCCGTTATGTTACGTCGCTCCCTCTGGTGGCCGTTAGGGGCACGCGCGCGCCGCCGGAGGCATGCGTGCTTGCGCGCAACTTGCCCCCGGAGCCGATGCGAGTGTCCGATGGTCTTGTTGAACGCCGGGCTCCTGTGATCGCTCTTTACATGGCGAGAACCGGGATCTCTGTGTGTAAACAGATGCATAGCCCCCTTAGGTCTATTTATAAATGTTTTGACACACAATTCATACACTTTTCACCTAGAATTCACCATCTTTTTCGAATTTGATTCATTTGGGAAAATATGTGAATTCTGGATGAAAGCTGCATTAAATTTTTTTTTTTTTTTAATAAACACCTTATGCCTCGTATACACTATCGGACTTTCTGCCAACAAAACTGTGGAATTTTGTCCGAAGGGTGTTGGCTCAAACTTGTCTTGCATATACACGGCCACACAAATGTTGGCTAACAATTACGAACGTAGTGACGTACTACGTGTTTTTTCATCTCTTTAGCGCCACCCTTTGGGCTCCTTCTGTTAATTTCGTGTTAGTAGAAGTTTAATGAGTGTTGATTCGTGCTTTTCTTTTCGCGTTTTTCATTTAGCGCTTTTCAGGTTGCGCTTTTAATATCGTGCTTTTCAGTTTGTTTCTGAATGGCCGTTCGTCAACCAGACATGTTGCGGAATAGGAGGAGATAACGTGTTATTTATTATTGGCCTTGGATTTATTGCTTTGACATAATTTTTTTGGTTGAATAATGATTTGATTTGGTATATTTTCTATATTTTTGGATGCATAGAATGCACTTTTTGGTTAAGTTCTATTGGCAGATAGCATGTTTAATTTTATTTGTTTTCTTTTTTTAATAAAAAAAATTGTGGAGAATAATACTTGGCTATGTGTTTTACTTCAAATGACAGTTTGGGAGTTACATTTTAAAAAATACAATGTAAAATTAACAAGGGACACCAACATAGTTGTATCTTTGATCTTAAAATCTATGGGATAAGTGCCGGTTCACACTACAGCGACTTGGGATCCAACTTATCAGACGTCAAGTCGCCCCAAGTCGCTGGACATAATAAATTCCATTAAAGTGAATGAGAGCTGTCTTAATGTACACTACTGAAGTCGCTCCGACTTCAGAAAAGGTTCCTGTACTACTTCAAGGCGACTTCTAGCTGACTTGTACCCATAGATTTCAATGGAAGTTGCCTCCAAGTGGGATCCTTATCTTAATTGATGTGATTTGGATCCGAGATTACAGGAAGATTACCCAGGAAATTTATAAACAAAATGTACATATATATATATATATATATATATATATATATATATATATGTGTACATTTTGTTTAATAAAATATATTGTATTTTTGTATTTCGTTGCCGTTAAAGTCCCAGTTACTATGGGGGGTATCTCCTTTTCTTATTAACTGTACAAGGGATGTTGGCAACTCCTTATTGGTATGGCTGCATGCGCTTTTTCTATGTCCAATCCTTTTGAAAGGGTAGCCAATGCAGCATAACGCAGCCAAAAATGAATATGGCCTTGCAGTGTAATGAAGTGTAGGTGTATTGCCCACCAATGTTCCGTGTGTTGAGGTGCCATGCGCATAAGTTGGAATGGGCCCTTCATGTTTCACCGTATTTTTTGGACCACATATTAGTGCCAGGGCAGTGGCTCAACTTCATTGCCCAAAATGTATTACATGCTACAATTTTTACAATATATATATATATTAGACATGTCCAATTAGTTTAGTTCCGAATTCGTTTTTTAACGAATTTTGACAATTCCGAAATTTCCCAAAATTCCTAAATTTCCGAAATTTCTAATTTCGAAATCTCTGAATTTGTGAAATTTTGAATTTTTCAATTTCCGAAATTTCCGAAATTTTCAAAATTTCCGAAATTTTCAAAATTTCCGAAATTTTCAAAATTTCCGAAATTTTCAAAATTTCCGAAATTTCAGAATTTCCGAAATTCAAAATTTATGAAATTTCTAATTTGTGAAATTTCTAATTTGTGAAATTTCTAATTTGTGAAATTTAGAATTTTTCAATTTCCAAAATTTCTAATTTCCGAAATTCAGAATTTCCGGAATTCCGAAATTCAGAATTTCAGAAATTGAAAATTCAAAATTTCTGAAATTTAAAAATTCTCGGAAATTGAAAAATTCAGAAATTTCGGAAATTGAAAAATTCTGAAATTTCTGAATTAACAAATTCGTCAAAATTCATTAAATAACTAATCCGGAACTAAACGAATTGCACATGTCTAATTTTTCAATTTCTGAATTTTTGAAAATTCTAAATTTCGGAAATTTGGAAATTGGAAAATTCTAAATTTCGGAAATTCGAAATTCGGAAATTGGAAAATCGGAAATTGGAAAATCGGAAATTCTAAGTTTTCGGAATTTGGAAATTTCGTAAATTCCAAATTTGGAAATTCGAGATTTGGAAATTCAAAGTTTTGGAAATTCTCGGCACAAGTTTTCGGAATTTGGAAATTTCGTAAATTCCAAATTTGGAAATTCAAAGTTTTGGAAATTCTTGGCACAGTGGTGTAGTGGGTAGCACTCACGCCTAGCAAGAAAAAGGTAAACCAGGTTGCTGGTTCGAATCTAAACCACAACACTGCCTGCCTTGAGTTTGCATGTTCTCCCTGTGCCTGTGTGGGTTTCCTCCGGGGTCTCTGGTGTCCTCCCACTCTCCAAAGACATGCTGGTAGGGTACTTCATTGGGTTAATTCAGGGTACTGACTGATTTTTTGCTTTTTACCAATAAGTTGAGGCTAAAGTATCAGAGCTGTGATAAGGAATTATAAAAAAAAATAATTGATGCACATTCATAGCATGAGTGTTCTGTAACCCAAAAGTGTTATAGCCACACACAGCCAGGCAACTATAATTTTTCATAAGGACGCCAGTACTCCTGCTTCCCATACTTTTCATAAAAAAGAACTTCTAAAAGATTTAGTGTTTATACAAGGGTGCCATTTAGTGGAATATATTGTGTATGACAGCCATTGAAAAAAATCTAAATAATATCTTCTTGCAAACACAATAGCACTGGGAAATATGTACCAGATCTGAAGCAGCATTAAAATAGAACTGTTGTCAATGATTTTTTTTCTAATCCAGCACTGCCTATGCACTTTTCAGAAACCACCCATGCACAGAAAATACACTTTAAACCCTAATGGTGGACATACACGCTTTGATAAATGATCAATTTATTTTTTGATTGATCTCATTTAATAGGAATAACCAATCAATATATAATATATGACAACCCATTCAATCAATATAACACATTTGGGGAAGTGGATTTCAATCGAAAGGATCCGATTATAATAGATCCTAAATGCAATTTAAATGCATTTCTGTCTCCATCATGTAATCCCATAACCTGATTGGTCACAATAGTAGAGTGGGAGCGGTTTATATCCCGTTTATCACTGTCTGGGTCCCTATTGTGGAGATTTACCCCTCACTTCCTCTGTTGCAATATACAAACACACACTTTATTACCAAAAGTATTGGGACGTCTGCCTTTACACACACATGAACTTTAATGGCATCCCAGTCTTAAGCCTCGTGCACACGCTTAGATTTTCGGACGACCGATTTTCTGTGGACAAATGTTGGATGGCAGGTTGGAAAATTTTCCGCGGACAAATGTGTGTTGTCGGATTTTCCGAGCGTGTGTATACAAGTTCATCGGACAAAAGTCCAAATCACAAACACGCATGCTCGGAAGCAAGGACGAGCCAGAAGCGGTCGGTCTTGTAAACTAGCGTTCGTAATGGAGAATTAACATTCCTGACGTGGAAAATTATGAAATCTGGAAATGCAGCGCACAATTCTCTTCTTCTTTAATGGGATAATAATGAATCTGCTTTGCTGGTGATACTGATGGAGTTATTGCAAACAAATTTTCAAAGGCTTTTTTTTTCTAGTGATATCAAGAATAATATATTTTATTTGGGCAAGTTACCACAACACCATTATCCCGTAGTTTTTAAGATCAAAGATACAACTATGTTGGTGTCCCTTGTCAATTTTACATTGTATTTTTTTAAATGTAACTGCCGACTCCGAAACTGTCATTTGAAGTAAAACACATAGCCAAGTATTATTCTACACAATTTTTTTTATTGTGCATTAAAAAAAGAAAACAAATAAAATTAGACATGTTATCTGCCAATAGAACTTAACCAAAAAGTGCATTCTATGCTTCCAAAAATATAGAAAATATACCAAATCAAATCATTATCATTCAACCAAAAAAATGATGTCAAAGCAATAACTCCAAGGCCAATGATAAATAACACGTTATCTCCTCCGATTTTGCAACATGTCTGGTTGACGAACGGCCATTCGGAAACGAACTGAAAAGCACAAAATGAAAAGCGCAAAATGAAAAGCGCGAATTAAAACTCAACAAACTTCTACTAACACGAAATTATCAGAAGGAGCCCAAAGGGTGGCGCTAAAGAGCTAAAAAACCACGTAGTACGTCACTACGTTCCTGATTGTTGGCCAACAATTGTGTGTAATGCGAACACCCTTCGGACAAAAGTCCACGGTTTTGTTGGCCAACAATTTGATCGTGTGTACGAGGCTATAGCGTCAATGTCCTTATTCTGATACAGAATTATAACACCGCTATATAGTGTATATATATATAAATATAGATCTGGGTACAAATACTGAGCACAGCAAAGTGTATCTCTCTGAAATTTCAGTGTTAATGCAGAAATAAATAAATAACACAATGCTTCAAGCTCGAGTTTGAGGACAGCAAGGCCTTATGGAAACTGGACATTTCTGATGCTGCTCTTAGGGGCGTCCAGAGTTTTTTCTTCTGCCTCTAAACGCCCCTGAAAGTTAGTCTAAATGTACAGCAGAGCTGCAAAATAATTTAGATAAATATATCTGCTACAGTTTCTATAGATAGGTTTAAAAAATGTGTTTGACTGTATAAATTATTAAAAATACTCACTCTGTCTGTTTAGGTAAAGGGACATTGTCTTCAGGCAGCCCACCAACCCATTCAGGCTTTTATACTTACCAGGCCATGTTCTCTGCACCACTGGAGCCCTAGCTAATGGAGTGGGATATCTATGAAGATGCACATGATCTCCCCCAATTGATAGTGCTCAAGCCTGAATGGTCATTCACCAGGACCGAATTCCGTCACTTGAGTGGGACCCATAAGGTTATCCTTGTCTAAACGCCAAGGCTGAAGCTTAAAGTGGAACTAAACCGATCAATTTACTGGTTTCCCAAAAGAGTTACATTCAAGGCATGCCAGGAATGCAACTGTCACATTTGCTTGTACTCTCAACCATCAAGTCATCAAATGGCCGATGTCATAACTGATCACATGTGCGGCACCATGTCAACTGCAGATCAGAGGCTAAGATGGCAGCTTCCTTGGCTGTAAAAGGTAGGAGGGTTTAGTTCCACTTGAAACTAGCTGAAATCCTGCAGCAGGGAGGCAGCGAGGGATGTGTGTGTGTGTGTGTTTTTTAGTTAGGGGGCGGTGTGCTATCTACAGACACTGTCACTTTGTCCTTATTGTCTTCTTAAAGTGTATCCAGAGTCAAAACGTTTTTTTGGCCTGGATAGTCTTGGATACAATAGGGAATGGTTAGAACCCCTTTGTCATTTGTGAGAGGAAATCCCCATAGACTGTATGTTCCCTATAAAATATTTCCCCTCTTGGCCCAGAAAAGGGATACCCATGACCAGTATTCTCAAAGTGGGCTTCATTGAAAGTTTTTAGAAGGTCCCAGAAATCTAAAGATCAGAGCCCAACAAGGTCCCATTAGAATTATCGTATATGGGTAATCCCTATGGTGGTCCACCCCTATCCCCCCTTCCCTCGCCCACCACCTTTTTTCCTTCTTTCCCCTTTCCTTGTGGCCCACTTCATTACTACTCTTACCATATTTTGTCTCTATTTATCCCTTTCCATTTTTTATATCTTGTTTCTGGCCTCCGAACCCAGTCACCACATGCTCCCTCTCTGACAGGACAAGAGTTAGTTATCTATCTTGAATGGTTATCTATCTTATCTATCTATCTTGAATGGGAGATAAAGAAGAGTGCCATCATTCACAAGAACACAACACACACCAGCTACTACTCTAGTCTCTCTGGAACAGCTGAGCCCAAACCACCTGTCGTTCTGGGGAAAGAGACTACAGTAGCAGCCGATGTGTGTTGTTGTAGCACAGATCTGCCCGCCAGCCACTAGCTGTAGTCTCTCTCCAGCGAAAAGCTGGTGGCTGGTGGGCAGGTCAGGCTAGTCTTTCTTTTCAGTACAAGGAAGTCTTTTCAGTACATGGAAGATGGTAGAGAAGAAGAAGAACAGGGCTGGAAGATTAGATGGCAGTGTCTGTTAGAATGGAGAGGGGTGGGTGGCTTTAGTGTTTGTTGTAACTTCACCAACGGAATGCCTATAAATTAAGCTACAGCCTGGGGTGAAACTACAGCTAGCAAAAACATAGAAAAAAGTATTTTTATTATCAAACCACTGCATGGATCTGAAAAGGACTAATGCCGCGTACACACGGTCGGACTTTCCGATGGGAAATGTTCGATGTGAGCTTGTTGTTGGAAAGTTTGACCATGTGTATGCTCCATGCTGTCGGAATTTCCGCCCACAAATGTTTGAGAGCCCTCATATTTTCTGCCAACTTCTCTTTGTTGTCGGAAAGTCCGAGCATGTGTACACAAGTCCGTTGCGCAAAAGTTCACGCATGTTCGGAATCAAGCGGAAGGAGCCGCACTGGCTATTTAACTTTATTTTTCTCGGCTCGCCGTACGTCTTGTACGTCACCGTGTTCCCAAGTTCGTGATTGTTGGCCAACATTTGTGTGACCGTGTGTATGCAAGACAAGTTTGAGCCAACAACCTTCGAAAAAAAAAATCCATGGTTTTGTTGGCGGAAAGTCCGATCGTGTGTAGCATTAGTGCTATGTGCACTGGGTCCCTTGATGGATTCAACAAAGATTTTAATTTCTGGTCATATGTCTTCTTTAAATTGTGGTGACAGAAGATCTTATGGTTGAATTAGCTAGATGAAGAACTCATATAAAGCAAAAAATCAGATTCTCTCTTTCATGTTGTGAACAATTAAAAAAAATAATACTAAACACAACATTTTTGATTTTTCAAGGCGTCCCACCACATAATAGCACAACATTATAGATAAAACATCTTCACAATTTTTATTTCATACAAATAATTAAAATATTAAATAAAAAGTAGAATAAACGTAGATTGCCAGCCAGTTGCAACATGTAACACCTATACATCAGAGTATATGTTTTTGCCTCTGTGCATCAACTCTCACAATTGTAGGGCTTCATTCGTTTAGTATGTTATAACTATCTTGTATACAAACCATACCATGATAGTTCAGTTCAACGTGTTTTGCAGTTAAGCTTCTTCAGGCCACCCGAAGTGTTTTGTGTTTAATATCTCTGTTATTGGGATGTGGTGCCATTTGGACAATTTTTCAATCTGAGGGTCATATGTTAATGAAAATAATGAAACTGAAATTCTGATTGGAAGCCAAGGGAAACAAGAGCTAATAGTTGTAACTTTTTGGAATTTAGCTTCAAAAAATGTTTCATGAATATAATCTGTGAGTATAAATTGCTGTGTGTTTGTGAGCATAACTGAATCCTTCACAATAGCTTTTCTTGAAATCCTCTAATAATAATAATTTTTGCCTTTTAGGTATGGCAAGCACTGGTATCTGCCATCGTCCACCTTCGTACAGGCTAGATCTGGCAGGCAGGGACATGCGTGAACCATTCTTTTGCCAGAATATGGAATCTAAAGAAAAAAATACATGCAATAGTTAGGGATAGACAGCTTGTGGGTCTTTTTTTTTTTAACCCCTTCTCTTCCACAATCTGTATATATATATATCTACAAAATATCTGGGGCTAGAGCCCATAGCAGCGTAGTCATACGCTTGGGCAGGCATACACATGTATACAATATACGTGTGTAGTGTGTGTGTGTGTGTATATATATATCCCCAGAGAGTCTCCCCCTTAAATCAGGGCCCCAGAGAGCCTCCCCTCCCCTTGGGGACCCCTGCAGAGACTCTGGGCAATGGGCCCCAGATTCGGGGCTATAGCCCCAAAAGCCACCCCCTAGCGACGCCACTGCTTATATGTTCTGCAGTATGATATCTTGTGCTGGGGATACATTTATAAACACCCCCACTTTGAGAATCAGGAGCCGACACTTTGGGGTTGACTTAGTAAATTTGGAGAGTGCAAAATCTGGTGCAGCTCTGCATTGAAAACAATCAGCTTCCAGTTTTTTTCTTTGTCAAAGCTTTATTGAACAAGCTGACGTTAGAAGCTGATTGGCTGCCAATGCACAACTACACCAGATTTTGCACTCTCCAGTTTTAGTTAACCAATCCCTTTGTGTGGTTGATATCTCTCAATCAAAGCCGACAGCTTATGTCCCGTCTGAAGATAATCACGTTATCACTATGTCAGCAAACACAATTCTTCAGCCTGCCGTGTTCTGTTTAATACTTCAATTGTAAAAAAAAAAACACAATATTTTTTGATTATTTATTTATATTTTTGCACATTTGTCAGCCTATAATAATAATAATAAAAAAAAAACAGTGCTGAGGTTTTTTTTTATTTATTTTTTGTGTTTTTTTACAGTATACCAAATTATGTCTATAAAAACATGAAAAATATTTAGATGTTCAAATTAGCCTTATTCAACTTGACAGATGCATGCTGATGCCCCAGAACTTGAAGTATGTTGGCTCTTGCTACAAAATCTTCCCCTCCCACATTCCCATAGGCCCATCACAATTAAGAGGGAATATAAAAACCTCATGAGAGGTTAGCTTATTATGTAAATGTTTTAAGTTTTTTTTTATTAATCTGGGAGTAAGTTTGTTTTCGAATATGTACTCTATGGTGGCCATACGTTTGCTCATCCAACTGTTTCCTGTGCCCCACCATACCAGTAAATAAGGTGTTGATTTTTAAGGGAATGTTTTCTACAACCCATAGAACAGGGGTCTCCAAACTTTAGGGTCAGTTTACTGCCTTTCAAATTTAGGGGGGCTGACTGTGGCCATTGGGAGAAGAAAATGGGCTGGCATCAGTGGGAGTTAACAATGCTCCATGATTGGTAACAGTGGGAGGAATAATGCTCCATTAATGGTGTCAATGGGAGGAATAGTGCCCCATCATTGGTAACAGTGGGAGGAATAATGCCCCATCATTGGTGTCAATGGGAGGAATAGTGCCCCATCGTTGGTATCAGTGGGAGGTATAGTGCCCCATCATGGGTGTCAATGGAAGGAATAGTGCCCATCATTGGTAACAGTGGTAGGAATATTGCCCCATCATTGGTGTCAATGGGCGGAATGGTGCCCCATCATTGGTATCAGTGGGAGGAATAGTGCCCCATCATTGGTATCAGTGGGAGGAATAGTGTCCCATCATTGGTTTCAATAGGAGGAAAAGTGTGCCATCATTGGTATCAGTGAGAGGAATAGTGCCCCACCATTGGCATCAGTGGGAGGAATAGTGCCCCATCATTGGTTTCAATAGGAGGAAAAGTGTGCCATCATTGTTATCAGTGAGAGGAATAGTGCCCCATTATTGGTATCAGTGGGAGGAATATTGCTCCATCATTTATATCACTGGGAGGAATAGTAAACCCATCATTGGCGTCAATGAGAGGAATAGTGCGTAATCATTGGTAGCAGTGGGAGAAATAGTGCCCCATCATTGGTATAAGTGGGAGGAATAATGCCCCATCAATGGTATCAGTGGGAGGAATAGTGCCCCATCATTGGTGTCAATGGAAGGAATAGTGCCCCATCATTGGTATCAGTGGGAGAAATAGTGACACCCCCCGCCCGGGTGCAGTTTAGAGACCACTGCCATGGAAGAACCTTGAGGTTTCAGGATGCATCCTCCATGAGAATAAAGCCCAGGCCTACAGCTCTACTTTATCCAGGGCAACCCACCCTTTTTCACAACCATATTGTAATCTGTAATACAGGTTTGGTTTGTGGCCCTGATGAAAGGAAAGAAAGTCCCACATTTTGGGTTGTCCTCACAACAGGATATCTTTCAATGGAGACCCTAATTCTGGTGACAACCAGGGATTCCCTCACTATAGAGGGATTTTCTCTGGCTATGGGATAGGAAATGAAGGAAAATCTTCCAAATGGAACACAGATGGTAAAAATAAAACCTTAATAGAGTTACAACCTTTCCTTACTCTAGCCAAAGTTTTGCGTATATTTCTACTTGAATAACACTTTAAACAACCTAGTCAATTGCTCTGACAGCCTAAATAAGCAGATCATAATATTCAGTTTGCCATAAATGCAAATAGGATGAATCTGAACCAAAAAATGCAGGTGTTTGGCACATCCCAAAAATTCTATTTTGTGCAGGGAACATACAGAACATAATGTGGACTTTTCCATTTCCACAGCTGCAACATTAGTAACAGTTATTATCAGCAAGGACTTACTTTATGACTTAATGGATGACAATCTTCACCCTCATTGCCAAGCGGAGTACACATACGAAGGCCTCGTATCCAAAGGCTCACCGCGCAACACATCTCTCCTCCGCACTGAAGATCCCTTTCACAAGCCTATGAATATAACAATATGTAAAAAATAAAATTTCACGTGTGTCACATTCTTGAAACGCACAATAGAAGCAACAAAATTCCGTGGAATGCCATTAAGAAAAGTCCTTGTAATACCGTAAAAGTGTGATTGTTAAATAAAAATCTAAAGCTTCCCGGAACACCACAATGAATAGCATTGTGCACATTCAATCTGTGTTGACTGGTGCTTCGAAAATTGATTGTAAGGAGCGGTCAAGGCCTTTAAACGGAAATCTAAATTGATGGCGTGTGATTGTATTTTGTGAGTAAGACTTACCTATGTTATTACATTTTAAAGCACAACTGTGAGTGTATTTTATTCTTTTATTTATTTTTATACTTACCTTCATTATGACGTCTTCAGGTCAGTCACATGACCTGCAGAGTCCTTTATGCCTCAATGATGGTGAACTGTGAACAATAAATCACACTGTAGGAAATAAAAATGCTAATGAACTGTATAAATACACAAATATACAAATATCCATAAGCATAAAACAATGATATATAATGATAAGTCCCAATTGGATGGAAGTGAAATCGCGGTTGGTAAATCCTAGAAAAGGAAACAGTCCCAACAACTCAACAGGTCTACCACGAACGCAGCACTTGGAGAAACCAGGAAACAGTTAGGTTGGTGTCTGGAGACAATGGCATCAATAATTAAATAAAGATGGGTACTCTTACCAGAGCCAGTGGACCTGGATGTCAGCGACACCAGGTCAAATGAGCATAACTGTATGGAACCACGATGGAGAAGGAATGGTCCGGAAGGTCCTGAGAAGGCACTGATGCCCCAGTAGAAGTCCTTCTGGGACGAAACGTGTAGGGCTTGGTTTCTCCGCTCCCCATATTATGGCTTTTATCCACCGTGATCACGCTTTATCTGTATGCTGGTTTTATACAAAATAAATCATATTTGTTTTTTGACCTACACCATGTGAAGTCCTTTTCCTTTGTTTTACATATCCCTGGCTCTCTGAGCTT
This sequence comes from Lithobates sylvaticus, assembly GCA_028564925.1. Lineage (NCBI taxonomy): Eukaryota > Metazoa > Chordata > Amphibia > Anura > Ranidae > Lithobates > Lithobates sylvaticus. The sequence continues at coordinate 25,772,805 of CM053032.1, forward strand.
GCTTGACCTTTCCACCCAGTGGTTCATAGCTCGGTGGGTGTCCCTTTACCATTTGGATTCCACTGAAAGGAGACCGGATCTTTGAGGACACCGCTGATCGTTCTACACTTATCAAGTGACTTCTCAGGACCTTCCAGACCATTCCTGCTCCATCGTGGTTCCATCCAGTTATGCTCGTTTGACCTGGTGTCGCTGACATCCAGGTCCACTGGCTCTGGTAAGAGTACCCATCTTTATTTAATTATTGATGCCATTGTCTCCAGACACCAACCTAACTGTTTCCTGGTTTCTCCCTTGAGAACAAGTGCTGCGTTCCTGGTAGACCTGTCGAGTTGTTGGGACTGTTTCCTTTTCTAGGATTTTCCAACCGCGATTTCACTTCCATCCAATTCGGACTTATCACTATATATCATTGTTTTATGCTTATGGATATTTGTATATTTGTGTATTTATACAGTTCATTAGCATTTTTATTTCCTACAGGGTGATTTATCATTCACAGTTCATCATCACTGAATATTTAGTAGCGCTACATTTCCATCTCCCTTCATATAAGAATTTTTGTCACATTCGTATGTAGCGACTGTTTCTGCTTTCTATTGATTAATAGGGTATGTGGCACTAACCCTTGAATATATAATCTAAAAAACTCAGGGGATCCGAATGATGGGTGACTTTTGACAAATAAGTGAAATAAAAATGACTGAATAAATATGCATATAAATACAAATATGGATAAATACGAGTCATTATTAAAATATGAGTAAAATGGTGAATAAAAATAGGGTGTGCATGAAAGTGTCCTGTATATATAATCTTCAATAAAAAGTAATAATATCCGTGCTATAATAAAATATAAGTGCTGGGATAAGGATGATGATAATGATACAGTGGAATAGAAAATAGGTTTAGGATTTAGTAAGCACAAAGTCTTCCATAGACCTAGAAACTAAAGTGCACAGTGCAACGTGCAGAATGTGTGAATAAAGAACCGAAAAATTGGTTCTGAAAGTGCAAAGAGAAAGCAAGGAAAATAAATAAATGTGCATATATATCCTATATAGTGAACAGGTGACCATACAGATGAAATAGGCGGTATCACTGTAGGTATAGTAAAACAAGTGGTACCAATAATAAAATAACGAAATAACGATGAAAAAAAGTAAGAAAGTTAAAATAAAATCTGGTGCACTACAAGTCCCAGCTTGCAAAAAAAAAAAATATATATAAATAGCCGAAAAACAAACGATAAAGTCCACAATCTGTACTACTGAGGAGCACAAGGCTCTGTAGTAAGTGCAAATAAATAGAAATTTTCAGGGGTCTTTGTGTTGATCACAGTGATGATCCGTGCAGAAAGTGCTCCGTGCTGACTTCAGGGGTGCACCCCACTATTTCCCCCAGCCTCTCACCTCTATTTGCGGCCCCTACAGGCCTAGTGTGGCAGATAGCCTCTAAGGTGGCAAGCCTGGTGACTTTCCGGGTCCTCTTTCCTATAGGCTCCTATGGGCTCTCCCTCTGGTCCTCACACTCTATCCACAGGGCACTCCAGGGGTAGGGGGGTCACTCCCAGGTTAGGATGGCATGTAAGGGTTAAGGGTACAAGAAAGCGCTCCAATGTGTAGTAATTAAAATAAGTTTATTAAAACAGAAAAATATCCACTCACATTTAAAATCTCTGGTATCAGCATAGATGAACTTCCGGTCGCGGCCGCAAACCGGAAGCAGAACGATAGGCACCTGACTTCCTTCCTCCCTCACGCGTATCGTCACTAGCACACGTGAAACCGGAAGCAGAACGATAGGCACCTGACTTCCTTCCTCCCTCACGCGTATCGTCACTAGCACACGTGACTTTGTCACGTGTGCTAGTGACGATACGCGTGAGGGAGGAAGGAAGTCAGGTGCCTATCGTTCTGCTTCCGGTTTGCGGCCGCGACCGGAAGTTCATCTATGCTGATACCAGAGATTTTAAATGTGAGTGGATATTTTTTTGTCTTAATAAACTCATTTTAATTACTACACATTGGAGCGCTTTCTTGTACCCTTAACCCTTACATGCCAACCTAACCTGGGAGTGACCCCCCTACCCCTGGAGTGCCCTGTGGATAGAGTGTGAGGACCGGAGGGAGAGCCCATAGGAGCCTATAGGAAAGTGGACCCGGAAAGTCACCAGGCTTGCCACCTTAGAGGCTATCTGCCACACTAGGCCTGTAGGGGCCGCAAATAGAGGTGAGAGGCTGGGGGAAATAGTGGGGTGCACCCCTGAAGTCAGCACGGAGCACTTTCTGCATGGATCATCACTGTGATCAACACAAAGACCCCTGAAAATTTCTATTTATTTGCACTTACTACAGAGCCTTGTGCTCCTCAGTAGTACAGATTGTGGACTTTATCGTTTGTTTTTCCGCTATTTATATATTTTTTTTTGCAAGCTGGGACTTGTAGTGCACCAGATTTTATTTAAATTTTCTTACTTTTTTTTCATCGTTATTTTATTATTGGTACCACTTGTTTTACTATACCTACAGTGATACAGCCTATTTCATCTGTATGGTCACCTGTTCACTATATAGGATATATATGCACATTTATTTATTTTCCTTGCATTCTCTTTGCACTTTCAGAACCAATTTTTCGGTTCTTTATTCACACATTCTGCACGTTGCACTGTGCACTTTAGTTTCTAGGTCTATGGAAGACTTTGTGCTTACTAAATCCTAGACCTATTTTCTATTCCATTGTATCATTATCATCATCCTTATCCCAGCACTTATATTTTATTATAGCACGGATATTATTACTTTTTATTGAAGATTATATATACAGGTCACTTTCATGCACACCCTATTTTTATTCACCATTTTACTCATATTTTAATAAGGAATTGTATTTATCCATATTTGTATTTATATGCATATTTATTCAGTCATTTTTATTTCACTTATTTGTCAAAGGTCACCCATCATTCGGATCCCCTGAGTTTTTTAGATTATATATTCAAGGGTTAGCGCCACATACCCTATTAATCAATTTTACCTTTCCAAGTGTGAGATCACTTATATGTCGGCTGCTTTCCATTTATCCTTTTTAGTAGTGTTTGGGTTGAGCGCACTGGTTACCCTTTTACTCTAGATTTCACTTGTTTCTGCTTTCTAGTTTTCTTTTTCACATGTTAGCGCAGTAATTTTCTGCACTCCACATGCCTCAATGATGCAGAGAGCGCCGATCTTTGCATCATTACACTATGGTTTTTTTTTACTAAAGGCAAATCCACTTTGCACTACAAGTGCAAAGTGCACTTGAAATTGCACTGAAAGTGCACTTGGAAGTGCAGTCGCTGTAGATCCGAGGGGGACATTCACAGCATTTTAGCTTGCACATGATTGGATAATGAAATCAGCAGAGCTTCCCCTCATTTCAGATCTACCCCTCAGATTTACAGCGACTGCACTTCCAAGTGCACTTTCTGTGCAATTTCAAGTGCACTTTGCACTTGTAGTTTGCACTTGCAGTGCAAAGTGGATTTCCCTTTCGTAAATAACCCCCTGTGTGTGTGGGGTGTCATGGTGAACCCCTTAAGGGGTAGGTCCATGATGTACTACAAACACAAGAAGACCTTAGGGCTGGTTCACATCAAGATTACACAGTAATGTGCGATTTCTGTGCATAAGTTTAAATAGGCTGAAATCACACTAGAACACAGAGAAAGCACTGCATGCATTACTTTAAAAAAAAAAAAAAAACATGCGGCACCAAAACAAATGGTACCAGGGTACCATGTTATTTGGTGCCTGCAAATGCACTGCATTTGTGGTTTGCATTTGGGGTGCCAATAACATTACACTGGCATCTGCAGCAGACCGCTAAGGCATTGTGTTTTGATCGCTGTGCAAGTAACATGAACGGAAGCAGTGCCAAGACAAGGCAATCCAGGGCCCTGGATGAACATGCCAAACTGCGCTCTCCCCCCCACCCCCCAAGACATATGAGCATGATGTGTTAGCAAACCCCCCCCCCCCCCCCCCCCCCCAAAAAAAATAACTGGGCCCTAATCTGCATACTTACCCTCCTCCCAGGACAAACCTGCTGAAAACCCCTCTCCCAGCACAAATCTTTGACCCCCCCCCCCCCCCCCCCCCCCACAGCTCAAATCCTCTTTCTACCCCCCCCCCCCCCCAAAAAAAAAAAATCACACCCTATAACACAAATACTCTATTTCTCAAATTTCACAACCTCTCCAACCTCCCATCACAAAGCCCCCCTCCTAGCACAAATCCCCCCCCCCTTAATTTCCCCTCCTGTCACATATACCTCCCAATCATCCCTACTGGCACATATAGCCCCCCTTCAAAAAAATAAAATAAAAGTAAAACCTTGGTTTGAGAGTAACTTGGTTTGAGAGCGTTTTGCAAGACAAGCAACATTTTTTTAATATACAAGCAATGTCTTGATATACAAGTAGCGTCATATCACAACTGAGTATAAAAGAGAAGAGAGGCGCCTCTAAGTGTAGCAATATGGTTACATTTAGGCCCCTTTCACACTGGGACGGTGCGGGCGTCGGCGGTAAAGCAGCGCTATATTTAGTGCTGCTTTACCGTTGTTTTAGCAACGGTATTCGGCCGCTAGCGGGACGGTTTTAACCCCCGCTAGCGGCCGAAAAAGGGTTGAAACTATACTATAAAGGTATAGCCGTGCTGCCCCATTGATTTCAATGGGTAGGAGCGGTATAGGAGCGGTGAATACACTGCTCCTTCACCGCTCCAAAGATGCTGCTAGCAGGACTTTTTTACCGTCCTGCTAGCGCACCGCTCCAGTGTGAAAGGACCCGCTTTTTTCAGGCGCTATACAGGCGCTATTTTTAGCGCTGTATCGCCTGAAAAACCCTTCAGTGTGAAAGGGGCCTTAATGAAGGTACAACATTTAGCAACTTATTGCTACACTTAGAGGCGCCTCTCTTCTCTTAGATACTCTGTAGCTCCTGCTGGATTTTGCGTCTAATCCCCTTGTGGAGGCTTTCATTTGTGGATGGACATTTTATGGTTAGACCACCTATCACATTGCTAAAATCTTTTTATATGGACTATAAACTTAAGGACCTATTAATAAATGGTTGTGGGACGAATCATTTGAGTTTCCATTATTTCTTATGGGGAAATTTGCTTTGATATACAAGTGCTTTGGATTACAAACATGTTTCTGGAACTAATTTATGCTCGTAATCCAAAGATTTAGGCCCCTTTCACACTGGGGCGGGAGCCGCGGTGACGGTAAAGCAGCGCTATATTTATTTTTTTTAACAAGAAAAAAGCAGCGCTATATTTAGCGCTGCTTTACCGTCGTTTTGCCCGCGGGATTCGGCCGCTCGCGGTGCAGTTTTACCCCCCGCTAGCGGCCGAAAAAGGGTTAAAATCCCCCGCAGATGTATTGCCGCGGTATTACTGCGGTGTCCCATTGAAATCAATGGGTAGGAGCGGTGAATACACCGCTCCTATCCCGCTCCAAAGATGCTGCTAGCAGGACTTTTTTTGCCATCCTGCTAGCGCACCGCTAAAGTGTGAAAGCCCGCCGGCTTTCACACTGGAGTGAATGGGGCCGGTATTTTTCAGGCGGTGTACAGGTGCTATTTTTAGCGCTGTACCGCCTGAAAACCGCCCCAGTGTGAAAGGGGCCTAACTGTACTCTCCTAGCACAAATTCCCTCCCCCTTCTACCATATCACCTCTTCTAGCACAAAGAACCCTAAACCCTCTTCCTAGGATAAATTCTCTTCCTCCATCTCCTCTGCCAACATAAATTCCCCCAAATCACCTTTCCTACCCCCCCCCCCCCCCACACACACACACAAATTTCCCCTCCTATAACATTTCTTACCCCGTGCTGCCCCCAAATGTCCCCCACCCAACACAAATCCTCTCCCCAATCTCCTTTTGGCTTCCCACCTATCTCACATGATACCACAGTGCCCAGGGCAGCCACCCCTCCTGCCCACCCCTTGTCCCAGCCGTGCATGGAAGGTGCCTTTCCCACACCACATTCTGGTGTGAACCGGCCCTTATTAGTCTTCCTAATTGCGTGTAGTTGCATGTAGGGTGTGGTCCACAATGCAAGACTGAGGACATCTAGTGATGGAAATAATTAGAGCAACGTACAGTGCCTGAGAGGAGGTGAATATTGCGACCAGGACTGCTTTTTTATTTTGGCTGCTGCTGGAGACCTTTGAAAAAAATTGGATTTGGGCTTTACATTGTAAATTTAATTTTTTTGTCTCAGTGGAAAATACAAATGCTCCCTCCAACCATAAGACACCAAATCACCTTTTTAAATGATCTTTTCTCTAAACTGAATTATTCCTAATAAAAACTAAAAGCCAGCCATATATGTCTTGTCTATTTCAATTTATAGTGTTTTATTTCAAAAGCAGCAAACCAGCCTCCTGAACCATAATGCCCTCATCATGGGTGCTCTGATAGACAGGATCCCCCTGGCAAAGCACCTTGCCTCCATGTTGATGATAGGGGTATGAGGACAAGGGCCTATTCCCCACAACCCTGGCCAGTGGTTCTTCTGACAGGGGACTTATCAGAGTCTGGAAGTCCACTTAAATGTCACTTTAAAGTGATTGTAAAGGATACATAAAAAAAAGAAAAATAGCAAACATGTTATACTTACCTACTCTGAGCATCCTCCTCTTCAAGGGTCCCCAGATGGTGCTTCTGGCCCCTCCTCCCACGGAGTGCTCCCATAGCAAGCTGCTTGCTATGGGGGCATTCATGCGTGGTCGCTTCTGAGCCGGCTCTCTGTGTCCGTAAGACATGCAGATCACTGCTCGGCACACCCCCCCCGATCCCTTCTCACTGGCTGTGATTGACAGAAGCAAGAGCCAATGGCTCCCACTGCTGTGTCTGAGCAAATGAGGGAAGAGAGAGTGGAGAGAGCCTCCACTCTCATACACATCGCTAGGTCGAGATCAGGCTCAGGTATTTAGGGGGGTTGCAGGTAAAAGTTTTTTTTTATCTTAACCTCTTACCCACTGGGCACTTAAACCCCCTTCCCCGTCATGCAACACTGTACGTATATGACATTTTTATTCCTTTTTTCACACAAATAGAGCTTTCTTTTGGTGGTATTTAATCACCACTGGGTTTTTTTTTGCGCTATAAAAGAAAAAAGACCGAAAATTCTGTAACAAAATGAATTTTTTTTGGTTTCTGTTATAAAATTTTGAAAATTTGTAATTTTTCTTCATAAATTTTGGCCAAAATTTATACTGCTACATATCTTTGGTAAAAATAACCCAAATTAGTGTATATTATTTGGTCTTTATGAAAGTTATAGAGTCCACAAGCTATGGTGCCAATCTCTGAAAATTGATCACACCTGATGTACTGACATCTCATTTCTTGAGACCCCAACAAGCCAGGAAAGTACAAATACCTCACAAATGACCCCTTTTTGGAAAGTGGACATTCCACGGTATTTAGTAAGAAGCATGATGAATTTTTTTTCCCACAATTCTTTGCAAAATCTATTTTTTTTTCACAAAATTGTTAAATTAGCATGTTATTTCTCACACGCAGCATATGCATAGCACAAATTACACCCCAAAACACATTCTGCTACTCCTCCTGAGTACGGTGATACCACATGTGTGAGACTTTTACACAGTGTGGCCACATACAGAGGCCCAACATGCAAGGAGCCCCTTCAGGCGTTCCTGGAGCATAAATTTTACCTATAGTTTCTTGACTACCTCTTATGCCCCATACACACGGTCGGATTTTCAGACGGAAAATGTCCTATCGGACAATGTTGTCGGAAATTCCGACCGTGTGTAGGCTCCATCTGACTTTTTCCGTCGGATTTTCCAACGGACAAAGTTTTATCTCCTGCTCTCAAATTTTCCGACCACAAAGTCCTATCGGACTTTTTCCGATCGTGTGTAGCGAATTCCGATGGACAAAGTGCCACGCATGCTCAGATCACATTACAAGACCAAAGCTATTGGCTACTAGCCTCTAAGTAGTCCCGTCTTAGGCAACAAACGTCACTACGTTCAGAATGATCGGATTTTCCGACAACTTTGTCCGAGCGTGTGTATGCAACACCAGTGTCGGACAAAATCCCTCAGAAAAAATCCGATGGATTTTGTGGTCTGATTTTCCGACCGTGTGTACGGGGCATTACACTTTTGAAGGTCCTGGAGCACCAGGCCAATGGAAACGACTCAAAGATGACCCCATTTTTGAAAGAAAACACTCCAACGTATAATCTTTGAGGCATAATGAGTCTTTTGAACATGTCATTTTTTTCTACAAGTTTTTGGAAAATGTGTAAAGAAAATGAAAACGCATTTTTTTTACACAGTGTTGTCCATTTATACAATATTTCTAACAAATAGCATGTACATACCAAAAATTTCACCCCAAAATAGATTCTCCTATGTGTGAGACTTTTACACAGCCTGGCCACATACAGAGGCCCAACATGCAGGGAGTACCATCAGGTGTTCTAGGGGCATAAATGTCAAATCTAATTTGACTACCTATTACACTTTTGTGATGCACTCTAGTGGCATGGATGTGGCATGGATGAGAACTGATGTGGCATGGATGAGCATGAATGGGGAGTATAGCTGGGTTACGGCTAGGTACGACTCAGTGCGGCTGGGTGTGGCTGAATACGGCTGAGTGCGGCTGAGTATGGCTGAGTATGGCTGAGTGTGGCTGAGTACGGCTGGGTATGGCTGGGTACGGCTGAGTATGGCTCGGTGCGGCTAGGTACGGCTGGGTACGGCTGAGTACGGCTGGGTGCGGCTGAGTATGGCTGAGTATGGCTAAGTACGGCTGGGTACGGCTGAGTGCGGCTGAGTACGGCTGAGTGCGGCTGAGTATGGCTGGGTGCGGCTGGGTACAGCTGGGTATGGCTGAGTACGGTTGGGTGCGGCTGAGTGCGGCTGAGTACGGCTGAGTGCGGCTGAGTATGGCTGGGTGCGACTGGGTACGGCTGTGTACGGCTGAGTGCGGCTGAGTACGGCTAAGTGCGGCTGAGTATGGTTGGGTGCGGCTGGGCACGGCTGGGTACGGCTGAGTATGGCTGGGTACGGCTGAGTACGGCTGAGTATGGCTGGGTGCGGCTGAGTACGGCTGAGTAAGGCTGAGTGCGGCTGGGTGAGGCTGAGTGCGGCTGGGGTGGCTGAGCATGGATGGATGAATGTGTATTGCTGAGTATGGATGGATGGATGAGTATTGATGAGTATGGATGGATGGATGAGTATTGCTGAGGATGGATGGATGAATGAGTATTGCTGAGCATGTATGGATGAATGAGTATTGCTGAGTATGGATGGATTGATGAGTATTGATGAGTATGGATGGATGGATGAGTATTGCTGAGGATGGATGGGTATTGCTGAGGATGGATGAGTATTGATGAGGATGGATGGCTGAGTATTGATGAGGATGGATGGCTGAGTATTGATGAGTATGGATGGATGAGTATTGCTGAGGATGGATGGGTATTGCTGAGGATGGATGAGTATTGATGAGAATAGATGGCTGAGTATTGATGAGGATGGATGGCTGAGTATTGATGAGGATGGATGGATGAGTATTGATGAGTATGGATGGATGGGTGGGTATTGCTGAGGATGGATGAGTATTGATGAGAATGGATGGCTGAGTATTGATTAGAATGGATGGCTGAGTATTGATGAGGATGGATGGCTGAGTATTGATGAGTATTGATGAGGATGGATGGCTGAGTATTGATGAGGATGGATGGCTGAGTATTGATGAGGATGGATGGATGAGTATTGATGAGTATGGATGGATGGGTGGGTATTGCTGAGGATGGATGAGTATTGATGAGAATGGATGGCTGAGTATTGATTAGAATGGATGGCTGAGTATTGATGAGGATGGATGGCTGAGTATTGATGAGGATGGATGGTTGAGTATTGATGAGGATGGATGGCTAAGTATTGATGAGGATGGATGGCTGAGCAATTTTTCTCTGTCTCAGATGTGCGCTAGTGATGAGCAGGGAGCAGAGGGCCTGAGCCAGAGGTGGTGGAACTGAGTTCCACCAAGCTCCAGCTGAAAAAAAGCCCTGCTTACCTGAGCCCCATTTTGATCCTGCGATGTTCCACGAGAGTCTTGGCTGTCTGGGACCCCCTCCTCATTGGCTGAGACAGCAGCGGGGCGCCATTGGTTCCTGCTGCTGCCAATCAAAGTCAGTGAGCCAATGAGGAGAGAGGGGGCGTGGGGCCGAACCGCGGCTCCGTGTCTGGATGGACACACAGAGCAGTGGCTTGGCTCGGGTGCCCTATAGCAAGCTGTTTGCTGTGGGGGCACTCAACAGGAGGGAGGGGCCAAGAGCGCCGGCCAGGAACCCGAGAAGAGGAGGTTCTGGGCTGCTCTGTGCAAAACCATTACACAGAACAGGTAAGTATAACATGTTTATTATTTTTAAATGAAAAAAAAAGAGACTTTAGTATCACTTTAACCTCTTGACGTCCACGCTATAGCTGAATGACAGCTACAGTGCGGACCTGAATTTCCGGTAGGCCATCATATGATGGCCTCTCCTGTGCACGCTCCCTGCTCCCGGTCCCGGCCCCATGTGATCAGCTGTCAGCCAATGACAGCTGATCACATGATCAAAACAAAAGCTCGGTGATCGTTGATCTCGGTGATCGTTCACTCTGACAGCGGAGGAGAAAAAAAAAGCCGATCACTGGCTCATCTGCAAGGGACATGGGTCCCAAAGAGGAAGAGGCAATTATGCCTCATCTATGCCACCTGCCATTGCAACCTGACAGTGCCCACAGTGCCCACAAGTGCCACCTATAAATGCCCACAAGTGCCACCTATCAATGCTCACCAGTGGTGCCAATCAGTGCCACCTAGCAGTGCTGCCTCAGTGTAACCGATCAGTGCCCATTATTGCCACCCATCAGTGCCCATCACTGCCACCCATCAGTGCCCATCACTGCCACCTATCGGTGCCCATCAGTGCCACCTCATCAGCGTACATCAATAATGGAGAAAAATTACCTGTAATTAAAAATTTTTAACAAAAAATAAAAACTGCAGAGGCGATCAAATACCACCAAAGGAAAGCTCTATTTGTGGGGAAGAAAATTATAAAAATTTCATTTAAGTACAGTGTAGTATGACCGCGCAATTGTCATTCAAAGTGCATCAGTGCTGAAAGATGAAAATTGGTCTGGATAGGAGGGGGTTTAAGTGCCCAGTGCCCAGTAAGCAAGTGGTTAAAAAAAGGTAAAAAAAAAAAAAAAACAACTTCTACTGCCACTTCCCTCCATCCCTCTTTCTAACACTTGCGGGGGACCCCAGAAAATGAGGAATGGAGCTGCTCTTGCACAGAGCAGATAAGTACAACTACATCTTTATTTTAAGAAAAAATAAGCTTTACAATCACTTTAAGGTTGCAAGACTGCCCCCATTTTTAGTGCCATAATGGCAACACACATGTGCAGGTTAGGGTGGCTCCTTGAGAACCTAGAAGGTGTTAGAGACACCCTCAAGATGGAAAAGGAGTACAGAGAAACTTCAAAGACAGAATGTTCACAAGTGACAGGCTGCAGACTGAAAGCAAAGAGCAAACAAGAAAAGTCCTGCAGTATGCTGCTCTATATAACATTGAGGGTAAATAACAAGTAAAGGCACACAGATATCTGCACTCACCCCTGTGATGACAGCCGTGTCCCCGCACTCCACAAGAAGGAAAACCAAGCCCAGGAGAAACGGCAGACACGTCAGTTTTCTCATAATAATGAAGGCGTGGCAGGAGGTGATATCCGCGGGGGAGGTCAAGGCTTGCTCGGGAGAGGAGCCGACGGAGGAGCAGATGAAGAAGTAGAAGGAGATCCGCGGACTGGAGCCGTGTAAAGTCTGCCGCTGGCTGCCTCTCTCCGGACTCCGGAGCCGTTATAAAGCTCCGCTCACCCTCACCGACCTCCATGACTCACCCGGAGATAAAGAGGAGCACAAAGATGCGCAACGGCCGCCAATCACAGGGAGGGAGACCGGCGGACCCGCCCACAAGCAGACTGCACTTGCTCTACTCTCTGGTTTGGTCCAGCAAGGTTACTGGGAGTGTGGTCATCCAGGCAGTGATGGGAATGGAAATAGAAGGAACACAGCAGTGTACTATGTGTGTACTGATTGTAGTAATAGATGGGGGTGGGGATTTAATTCACTTTTTATTGGCTTGCCAATGCATATGCAGAATTGAAATGACATGTGCAAATTGTTACCATACTGGAAGAAAAACTGCCATTATATATATATATATATATATATATATATATATATATATATATATATATATATATATATATATTATTACAGTGTTAATTGCAAACCTGTCATGATAATCATATAAAAAAGTGTATAATGAATGAAAACCCTAAATAATAATAAAATGTCATGAAAAAGTAGAAAAAAAAAGTAAATAGATACACACAGGGACATTTTACAGTCTATAGATTTATACCCAGTAAAGTAATGTCCTTTTCCCTATTTTAGTAATAGTAAATATGTTTATTATTTACTATTAAATAATTACTGTATAGAAACCTGTCATGACAATAATAAAATTGTATGCATGTGTGTGTGTATATATATATATATATATTTTTTTAATTATTATTATTACAGTGTTAAATGTAAACCTTTCATGGCATGAAAAAGTAAAAAAAAAATTAAATAGATACACGCAGGGAAACGTGCATTTTACAATGTCAGGTCTATACCCCGTAAAGTAATGTCCTTGGTGTATGTACATACAAATACACATGTACAGTACACACATATATATATATATATATATATATATATATATATATATATATAAATATATATCGTATATTATATATATATATATATATATATATATATATATATATATATATATATATATATATATATATTATATATATACGTACTGTACATGTGTATTTGTATGTACATACACCAAGGACATTACTTTACGGGGTATAGACCTGACATTGATATATATATATATATATATATATAAATATATATATACAGCATATACTATATATATATATATATATATATATATATATATATATATATAGATATATATTAATAAACAGTATATACGATATATATATATATATATATGTACTGTACATGTGTATTTGTATGAACATACACCAAGGACATTACATGTACTGTACACGTGTATTTGAATGTACATACACCAATATATATATATATATATATATATATATATATATATATATATATATATGCTGTATATATATATATATATATATATATATATATATAATGTGTGTGTGTTTGCATATTCTTTTCAACTATTTACCGATATAACTAAGCAGGATGTGTTATTTTTTACATAACTGTGTCTCCAAAATCAAGCCTTGTGTGGCTTCGTTTTCTGCTCTCTTCAATACATTCCTCATGTAAGGATAATGCCAGCTACAATGTGGTAGCGTTTTTCTTTGTGTGTTATATCTCATGTGATCTTTAAGAGCTGACTTTTGTATGAAATTTTAGTGCAGAAATTGAAATTATAACGCTACGCAGTCAGTTACATCGTTATTCTGGTTAAAAAAAAAAAAGACTCAAAGACCAACCAGTGCAACCCACAGAGAAAAAAACATAAATCAAAAACCTCCATATACACAATCCTATACCCATTACCCACAGTTGATCCCGAGGACGGCAAAGTAAACCCCAATAAAGAATGGTCCAACTTGCGCAACGGGGGAGGGAGGGGATTTATTTCTGATCCCCCCCAAGAGGCAATTGGAAATTCCCTGGATCAACGTTGCCTATAAATGTATAATGATGTATAATATATAAAAGCTATATTTTGTGAATTTTTTAAAACATCAGAGAACATCAGTTCAGTAAAGCAATCAATTCAGCTGATATATACACTAAAACTTTGAAATGAATGAAATACTAATTTTTTGATGGTAAAATACATCAAATTAGGCCCTGTTATGAATATTATACTGAATTGACCCAAAAGTAGCTTCTGTTCCTGTATTTGAGCATGTCCACCGTAATTTCGTAAGTCGTCGGTGTTCGTATTCGTAACGATTCGCGTTTTCGTAAGAGTTATTTTTTCGTTGATTCGTTTTTCCGTTAGTTTAATTTTCGTTTATTCGAAATTTGGACGCATTCGTATTTTCGTAGATTTAGTTACATTCGTACTTTCGTAAGATTGATTTATTCGTACTTTCGTAACATTGTTTTCGTAGATTCGTAATCGGAGCATAATTCATAATTTTATGTAATGTGTATGCTATTATTACATTGTAAGAGACACGGAAAATTACGAATCGAAAACAAAAGTTACGAATGTACAAATTTTTTCGTTCAATCCGTTCGAAGCACGTTAAGCAGCGCCATTGTAAGAGACACGGAAAATTACGAATCGAAAAAAAAAAAAAAGTTACGAATGTATGAATCTTTTCCTTCAATCCATTTGAAGCACGTTAAGCAGCGCCATTGTAAAGGGACACGGAAAATTACCAATTCAACAAAAAGAAAAAAAGTTACGAATGTACGAATTTTTTCGTTGATTTTAATTTCGTTGTTCCTGTTTTTCGTTTTTTTTTCGGATTTTCTTCTTTCGTAGTTTCTAATTTGGTTATTTCGGATTTTCGTTGTTTTTCATATTCGTTCGATTCGATAATTCGTTATTCGTTAAAATTTTTAGCGAATCATTCGTTCATTCATACGATAACGAATGAACGAATATAATGAATTTTAACGGAAAACGAATAAAAATTAAACAAATTGCACATGTCTAATTGTTATGTATAAGCTTTAGATGTAACACTAAAATATAAAACAATATGATCTTTAGGTGGCCATGTTTGATTTTATCAGTTGGTTTATCAGTTGGTTGATATTGCAGCAGTTGCATTTCTGTGGTCATGGTTATTCTATAGCTGGCTTTCTCCTTCAGAGGTTGCTAGAGGTCACTTGAACAAAGCACTGGTAACGTCTTACAACAAGACAGTATCTTGACACCGTAGCACTAAAGGATTCCAGAGAAACAATTCAAACAGCCTTGAATATCTACTGTACATTGGCAATGCTCAACCCAGACCGGATTATAAAGCCAATGCTGCCCTTTTGAGATCAGGAAATCTTGCAACTCTAAAAACAAAATTAAACACAAAGGGCGCAAACACCTAATGCATTACCAACAGCACGTTATTGAAGGATAAAAAGAGTACTGTACATACACACAAGAGCAAATGTTCTGTCAGCGTTGTACATAAACCACAAAACCAATGGCTCTGGCACACAATTCAACTCTTCTGGTTCAAAGTATGTCAAAATAACACCTGATGCATTTTGGGGGCATGCCCCCTTCTTCAGGGCAACCCTGGTCTGGGCTCACCATTTACTCTTATATATAGAAGCTTTTGTCTCAGGGGAGGGGAGGGCAAAGGAGCGAAGGATCAGAAAAGAAGCATACTCAACCCAAAGGTTAAACTCCAAAGCACTCTAAAAAAAATTGTAAAAAACCAAAGCAACCTTTAGGCTCGGTCCACACTGCCGGGACTTAGGATCCGACTTGTGAGACCCCAAGTTGCGTGACATGTGAAATCCCATGTTAGCCAATAAGAGCTGTCTTAATTCAACCCCCCTTCTAGCACAAATCCTCTCTGCTCCCAAAGTGGCCCCTAAGCACATACAGCATCCTCTTCCAGCCCCCCAAGTCACTGTGAGTATCCTTCTTTGATAACTTGCCCCCCCTTCCCCCCTTGTTCAAAGAGATGCTGGCTGCTACTAAGGAGACAATCATGGTGTCTGGGATCAGTGGACACAGTGGCTGCATTTTGATGACACAGTGGCTGCGATTGATGACACATAGGCCGTGTTTTAATGACACAGTGGCCGCGATTTGATGACACATAGGCTGCGTTTTAATGACACAGTGGCCGCGTTTTAATGACACAGTGGCCGCGATTTGATGACACAGTGGCTGCGTTTTAATGACACAGTGGCTGCGTTTTAATGACACAGTGGCTGCGATTGATGACACTGTGGCTGCGTTTTGATGACACTGTGGCTGCGTTTTGATGACACAGTGGCTGCGTTTTAATGACACAGTGGCTGCGTTTTGATGACACAGTGGCTGTGTTTTGATGACACAGTGGCTGCATTTTAATGACACAGTGGCTGAGATTGATGACACAGTGGCTGCGATTGATGACACATAGGCCGTGTTTTAATGACACAGTGGCCGCGATTTGATGACACATAGGCTGCGTTTTAATGACACAGTGGCCGCGTTTTAATGACACAGTGGCCGCGATTTGATGACACAGTGGCTGCGTTTTAATGACACAGTGGCTGCGTTTTAATGACACAGTGGCTGCGATTGATGACACTGTGGCTGCGTTTTGATGACACTGTGGCTGCGTTTTGATGACACAGTGGCTGCGTTTTAATGACACAGTGGCTGCATTTTAATGACACAGTGGCTGCGATTGATGACACAGTGGCTGCGTTTTAATGACACAGTGGCTGCGATTGATGACACAGTGGCTGCGTTTTAATTAGACATGTTTTTTTTTCGTTATTTTTGTTCGTTTTCGTACGAATGAACGAACGATTCGCTAAAAATTTTAACGAATATTGAATCGTTCGAATTGAACGAATCCGAAAACAACGAAAATCCGAAAAAAAATAATTAGAAACAACGAATGTACGAAAGAAGAAAATCCGAAAAACTAAAACAGGAACAACGAAAATCAAAATGAACGAAAAAATTCGTACATTCGTAACTTTTTTTTTTTTTTTTGAATTGGTAATTTTCCATGTCCCTTGCAATGGTGCTGCTTAACGTGCCTCGAATGGATTGAACGAAAAAATTCGTAAATTCGTAACTTTTTTTTTTTCGATTCGTAATTTTCTGTGTCTCTTAAAATGTAATAATAGCATACACATTACATAAAATTATGAATTATGCTCCGATTACGAATCTACGAATGTTATGAATGTTACGAATGTTACGAATGTACGAATAAATACGAATGCGTCCGAATTTCGAATAAACGAAAATTAAACTAACGGAAATACGAATCAACGAATAAATAACTCTTACGAAAATACGAATCGTTACGAATACGAACACCGACGACTTACGAATTTACGAATCGTTACGAATCAACGGAAACGAGAAAAACGAAACGAAAATAAACAAATTTTTTTGTTGTGCACATGTCTAGTTTTAATGAAACAGTGGCTGCGTTTTGATGACACAGTGGCTGCGTTTTAATGACACTGTGGCTGCATTTTGATGACACAGTGGCTACAATTGATTTTTTTATTTTTATTTTTTCAGTTTGTTTGCACCTCCCCAAAAATTTTGAGCACCAGCCGCCACTGACTATATTACCAAAAATCCCAGTCTTAGTCCGTAGGGTTCAATATTGAGTTGGCTCACCCTTTGCAGCTATAACAGCTTCAACTCTTCTGGGAAGGGTGTGCACAAGGTTTAGGAGTGTGTCTATGGGAATGTTTGACCATTCTTCCAGAACAGCCAATCCTTGCAGAGCTGCTAAAGAAAAGAGTGGAGGGGTGAGAATTTAAAAATAATGCATGTCTTAGGCTAGTGCATGAGATATGTAAATCACCTGTCAATCATAGCAAGGGGGAAGAACATACAAAGTTTTCCCAGTTTGTCAGTTTTATTTCACTGAAAAAAGATATGAGGATTGCTCAGAGCTGGATTAACTATTTGTGGCAAAACTGGGCACAGCTGATCTGAAATCCCATACTCTATATTGTGCCAGACAAAAAAAAATAAAAAAAAATTCTGGTTTACATCCACTTTAAGAGTTCCCTTCACTTGAACTAAGGGACCAAGCCCAACCCCTGAATCCCTCCCTGGTTCCAGCACCAATGTCACTTGTGATTACCAATATAAAGGAACATTACACTAACCATGAGCATAACAAGGCATTCTTTCCTCTGACAACCAATGTATCATAACAGGGCATTTTTTCCACTTCATCTCCACTTTATCCTCCTAAAAAATGATGGCTATAGATAGATACACTGTTATGCGTACACATGATCGGACATTCTGACCACGAAATCCTGGGATTTATTTCCGTCAAATGTTGGCTCAAGCTTGTCTTGCATACAAACGGTCGCACAAATGTTGTCGGAAATTCCGATCGTCAAGAACGCGGTGACGTACCACACGTACGATGAGCCGAGAAAAATTAAGTTCACTAGCCAGTGCGGCTCCTTCTGCTCAATTCCGAGCATGCGTGGAATTTTGTGCGTCGGAATTGTGTACACACGATCGGAATTTCCAACAACGGTTTTGTTGTGGGAAAATTTGAGAACCGGCTCTCAAATTTTTATTGTCGGAAATTCCGACAAAAAATGTCCGATGGAGCCTACACACGGTCGGAATTTCCTACAACAAGCTCCCATCGAACATTTGTTGTCGGAAAATCCGATCGTGTGTACGCAGCATTAATCTTAGCTTTTATAGAACTAAAGTCCATATGAAAGCTTAGGATTCAAGGAACCGCACAAGAAAACTTGGATTAAGACTAAACAGATACTTTTGCCTACCAAGTGGATTGTTAATATATTGTAATGGCATTTTGGCATTTTTTTTTTTTTTTGAAAGACCTGTATAGAGTGTAGAGCAGGGATCTCCAAACTACGGCCCTCCAGCTGTTGCAGAACTACACGTCCCATGAGGCATTGTACAACTCAGACATTCAC
Organism: Lithobates sylvaticus; assembly: GCA_028564925.1. Lineage (NCBI taxonomy): Eukaryota > Metazoa > Chordata > Amphibia > Anura > Ranidae > Lithobates > Lithobates sylvaticus. The sequence continues at coordinate 25,791,604 of CM053032.1, forward strand.
AGACATGACTAGGCATGATGGGAATTGTATTTCCTGAACAACCGGAGGGCCATAGTTTGGAGACCCCTGGTGTAGAGAGTCTAGAACAGTGTTTCTCAACTCCATGTCCCCAACAGGTCATGTTTTCAGGCTTTCCATTATTTTGCACAGGTGATTCGATCGGTTTTACTGCCTCTACTGTAATTACCACAGCCATTTCATCTAAGGGAAATCCTGAAAACATGACCTGTTGGGGCACCTGGAGGACTGTAGTTGATAAACACTGATCTAGAACACCTGTTAAGTTTGTATTGCTGTTTGTGTCCGTCAGGGAGATTTATACTCTCTGTCTGTCCTGTTGGGTTGTCACTAGAGCAGAAATAGTGAGGGAATCTTTCATTAATTAATTCTGGTGACCCTGTGGACAGCCAGGGGTTCCCCCACTTTGGAGGAAGTTCCTCCCACGCCCTTATTCCTGTTTTATCGATACTTCTCTTTCTTAAGGCTGCACCACTTTGTTTTTGAAGTGGCCAGGTGAGCACCCTGCCTCTTACTATAAAAAGGCCAGTGAACCACATACTATATTTCTTTGAAGGGTGCTTTAGCTTGATTATAGTAATACAAGCCAGACACTGTCCTCTACTTGTAGTTCTGGATCCTATTGTGGTTGGGTTGCAGTTGGTAATGGTATGAAATTGACTTGGAATGGTGTGAGCCTGTTGGAAGAGTGTCCAGAATAACAACATCTCAGCTACTAGAAACAGAGACAACCAATTTTGTTGAAAAGCTGATTGTATTGTTCAAGGGATTGTGTATCTTTTTGGCTAATGGTGGTTAGTAGATATTTTCAAACTGAAAGCTTTTCAAAGGCTAATCCAAAAACTTCAGTTAAGATATTTTAGGGTAGTTCATGAAGTCTGACTTTTGTTATTTCAGGAGTAAATATAGACTCCATCTTGGGATGAAATAGGCAATTTTTGAAATTCTGTCAATGACAACCATCATGTTGCTTAACCCTTTTAAAGGTAGTAAATCAATATGCTTTGATGAAGGCTTCTTAGCCGAAACGTGTTAGCCCGTACCCGTGTACCCATGTAACAAAATAAAATACTTTTATTCAAGAGCATCCGAGTCGCCAGCCCTTTTCTGATATGAGTCTTTTTTTTCCAGCAGAGCTAGAGTTCAATTTTCAGGTCTTCTCAGACTTTTCCTATGCCTGCTGCTGGAAGGATGTTCCATCAATAGTGTGTGTTTGTGTGTGTGGGGTCAATCACTGGAGTTATGAATAGTTATCTGACCCTAGCCAATCCCTGGGAGGCTGGCCCAGAAGGTGTTGTTGGGAAGAAGATTCATTTTTGGGAGGATCTGAACAGTCTCTGTTCTCCTGGCGCTTTATCCCCAGGAAAGAACCTTTGCATGTGGGGAGGTACAGAACGGTGTGGCGGCAGTAAACACTCAGAGTCCATATGTAGATACAGAACTGTATTGAAAGCTAAAGTTTGGCAAGGCACAACTAACCCGGTGGAGAGAGAACCCGACTAGGCGAACTCACAGGATGGTACAGTGATGATAATAGTATGTCTCAGGTGCGTTAACAGCATCTATCTTGGGGGGCAGAATGTGTAAGTTTGTGACCTGGGCAGGAGAATGTCCTTTGGGGCTGGGACTGATAAAAGGCTCTGGATGAGAACCCATGGTAGAGGAGACAGAATGGGAGAATTGGCTAAGTTCTGGGTTATTTGTACTAAATTGTTTTGGCCTGCATGCCTGAAGAGTAACATGAAGAATTGGTTGTACAGCCTACTGTTCACAGTAAAGCATTTGAAAAGCAATAATAAAACATACTATAAATCAAAGACTAATCAACACAAAGGGCACAGCACAGTGGGACCAGGAGGGCACAATACTGGGATTAGGAGGGCATAGTACAGGTTCTGAGATGCTGCCTTGGACACGGGGAAACCTTAGTAAAAAGCATGACTGTCCCAGAAAATCTGGGACAGTTGGTAAGTATGATGTAATGCAAGATTATCTTGGTGGTCCTATGTACCAGGGGCCCCTGAGCAGTGCCCACGGGTTACCATGCATTAAGATGGCCCTGTTTTGAAGAATCAACAGGTACAAGAGATGAACTGAAGGGGAGTTTTCATGACTAGCTGTAATAGCTTGTATTGTCAAAGGAGCATGAATGTATGGATACATTTAGCTTTTTTGGGTGGTTTTCCCAATACTGGATAAAAAATAGAAAGTGACCTTTGCGCTTTACTAATGGATAATGGATTAAATAAATCCACACGTGTGAGTGAATAAATGAATAAAATAAGTGCACATGTGCAAAGGACACTTATAAATATAAATCAAATAGTAAGTGAAATAAGCTCCAATAAATAGTGACAAGTGTGATTCAGTGTAGATAAATTATCTTACATGAATAAATTACTAGCAGCCAAACCTAAATGTGTTCACAATACACAACAACAAATTGATAGTAAAAGTGATTCAGCGCTAAAAATAAAATAAAAACACACAGTAAGAATATCACATCTAATAAAACCCAGTAAAGGATCAATAATTGGTAAAAATAAATATAAGCACGTAATAAACACCACAAATAAACTGGTTAATAAAGAAGGTGGTCTGTGAGTCTAATATAACTAAAAAAGTCTGATGAATAAAGGAGTTAAAAAAGTTCAAATCGGGGGATAGCTCTTGTTGACATCACTGGGAGATAAGTCTTGATAGCATCAGTGGTATAAGTGGTTAAAAGACAACTATTTAGAATTCATCCACACATATATATGCTGAATGCTTTTCCAAAAAGCGAGGTGTTTCACAACTGTCAGCAGGGTAGGTTGGTACAATCCTTAAACGGTTCCCCTAACCTCCCACCTGGTATCCAAAGAGTAAGGTGTTTCACAACTGTCAGCAGGGTAGGTTGGTGCAATCCTTAAACAGTTTCCCTAACCTCTCACCTCATATACTCTTTGGTAGCGCGTGTGATAAGGAACGTTGTAGCCCTTCTCTACCATCCGAGCGCTTCTCCTCCCTTTCAGCGGTTATTCACCGCGCACTGGAAACAGGGATGTGCCTTCGCGTTGGGACCACTGTCCTTTCCACGCCGTTAGGCCAGCATATGTCTAAATGCGGGTCAATAGCCAAGTCTCCGATCCAATATAATCACCGGGGGAAAAGGGGGGAAAAAAATGCTTCCAATGGTGAAGTATATCAAAACATGGGGACAAAAATAAAAATTGGACTCTTACAAGATAAACATTTTCAAGTAGGCAAACATTAAAATGGCGTCCAAACGCCGATCTCACATCACTTCCGGTTCACTGCTTCCGATCCCTCCCTACATGTTACGTCATGTGACTTCATCAGGGGAACCAGATTGGCTGCAGTAGCATTGCTTTTATCTGGTCAAACAGGAAGTAGTACGGTAGCCATCTTGTTGTAGCTAAGATGAATATGACCCTTTTAAATAGTTGTCTTTTAACCACTTATACTACTGATGCTATCAAGACTTATCTCCCAGTGATGTCAACAAGAGCTATCCCCCGATTTGAACTTTTTTAACTCCTTTATTCATCAGACTTTTTTCGTTATATTAGACTCACAGACCACCTTCTTTATTAACCAGTTTATTTGTGGTGTTTATTACGTGCTTATATTTATTTTTACCAATTATTGATCCTTTACTGGGTTTTATTAGATGTGATATTCTTACTGTGTGTTTTTATTTTATTTTTAGCGCTGAATCACTTTTACTATCAATTTCCCAATACTGGGATTAGAAGGGCATAGTACAGGTTCTGAGACGCTACCTGGGACACGGCCATACCGGGACAGTTTAGTAAAAAGCATGACTGTCCCAGAAAATCCAGGACAGTTGGCAAGTATGATGTAATGCAAGATTATCTTGGGGGTCCTATGTAACAGGAGCCCCTAAGCAGGGCCCAGGGGTTACCATGCATTAAGACGGCCCTGTCTGTAAGAATCAACAGGTACAAGAGATGAACTGAAGGGGAGTTTTTATGACTAGCTTTAATAGCTTGTAAAGTCAAAGGAGCATAAATGTTCGGATAGATTTAGTTTTTTTTGGGTGGTTTTCTACTTTGAGCATAATGGCAATGTTTCTTAAGCTAGGTACACGGGGCAAATATTTTCCGAAAACCGTAGTTTCGGCAGTTACTGACCAATCGACTGGACGTTACTGTCCTTTGACAAAAAAATGATTTGGCCATTTGAAAAAAACAGTTACCTAATGTTCCTCCCAAAAAGTGAACATAAACAGGCACTGCTTTGTACTGCCTTTACCTTTTAATTTAGAGCTCTTCTGAGTGTATCTAGTTAAAAAGAGATCATTTTAAAGACAGATCATTTGGAATGAACAATCCTAAACACTTACGTATGGATACCCTTGGGAATCCTAAGCATTTCTACCATGCAAAGCCTGTTTTATTCATGTCAGCCTTGTGGTCAAGTCTTATTTGACATCCATCGCTTTTTGAATGTTATCTGTGACGCATCAAGCAAACATTTTACATATTGTACGCACTATTGTAATTACATTTATGACTGCAACATACGAGCATGTACAAAGTACGTATCTATATATTCTTACAGATGGAAAAAAAAAGGGTTTTGACGAAAGAGGGATTAGTAATCCTTCTGCTTATAAAGTATTGGATGACCATGAGATAGCCCAGAGCGGTGGTTACTAAGCACTGCCTTTTTTGGCACTCTCCAGCTTAAAAAATAAAATAAAAACAAAAAACCTTCACTTGGTTGAGCTAAAGGTTTTCAAGGATGTGCAGTAGCTATTTTTGGCATTCGGAAACTTGTGTGGTCGTTTTATAAAATGCATTATATACAGTATATTCCAACTGACAGCTTTTTCCAGGTTAGTCCTAATTTGTTATGAGGATATTTTAACCAACTTGCTCTTACCTGTAGCGGTCACACTTCAACAAGTGTGCGCTATCAGTGAAAATTTAATTTTTCTCAGAACAGTAATGGGATTCCAAGGATTAATTGTACAGGATTTACTTTGGCATCAGTCTGGCTGGGCTGTGCTAAGGTTCCGCCTGGTCATAGGTGCAGTGAGGCACCCATGACAGGTCTTAGGTACGTCTTAGGTACCAATCTTTCCCAGAGCCAATCAGTGGGCGCATCTGGCACTGCTGCGTAGTCTGGGAAGGGGTATTTAAGGTGCTGAAGTCACGTGTTCGGGGTTCGGCTGCGGCTTTGATTCTTGGTTCTGGTCCAGGGTAGCCCTGCGAGGGGTCCCGGGCCTAGGAGCGTTTGCCGTCCCGCAAGCATGGTCAATCCAACCAACCCCAGAGGCCCTCATGGTCTGGGGCAGGGATCCGTCTGTTCCCGAGTCTCGGAACTGGCTAGTCCGAGGCCCAGTAACTGAAGGAGGATTCAAAGGTGTTCCGGTGTGCTCTCGGTATTGGAGGGACACAGCAACTCGAACAAGTGACCAGGGGAGGACTCTTCAGAGGAGGGCCAACAAACTGGCATCTCAGTAAGAGCCTGGAGGCTGAGTTGTAGGGACACTAAAGAATCCACACTTCCACAGTATCGCCAAGGAGACAGAGAGAGTTCCAGGTACTGTGAGAAAGGTTCCTATTTATCTTCAGTTACAATCTAGTCTGTGGCAGAGACTTTACAAAGTTTCCAGATCACATTTTGGCTGCTAGGCCTCTGGCTAGAGGTTTATCCGGCAGTGAAGCACCCAGCTGAGAGTGGCTACTCTCTGGGTTGATTAGAGACATTCAGTGGATGTCAGCAGTTTCAAAGTGCCTGGCACACTGCATTTTCAGCATTCTTCCAGTTCCTTTGGTTCAAGAATCAGTCTAGGGGTTTCTTTTTTGGGTTCTAAATGGGAACAGGAACTTGGATAGGGAAGGGGAACATGGGATACCTTGAACCTGTAGAACGTGAGAACTGCTCTGTACAAAGATGTTGGCTGTATTGCACAACCTCCAGCTGCACTGTACTATCTCCTGGCTGACATGTACAACTCCTGACCACACTGAACACACTTTGGCAGTACTGCACGCTCCTGGCTGTCTTGCACAACTCCTGGCTGCATGCACCTGCGGGTGAGACAAATCGCCCCGCAGTCATTCCTCCTCCGAAAGGCTGGTTTAGGTGCTCAGAATGGTTGGACCTCCTCACACCCACCCTCTGTCTCTGATCCAGGCTCTCTTTGGTAGCCCCCCCCCCCCCCCCCCCCCCCCCAGATAAACCTAGCTGAAACCTTGATGTCTTTAAAAAAAAGTCTCTCAGCCCCAAGGACAGAGCCCGCAGCATAGGGGTCTCCTCCAGAAGGCTGGATCTGGGAAGTCTGCACTCTGCTGCCAGTCCTTAGACTATTTATGGGCTCTGCCTCAACCTTCTCCTCATACCTCCCCAGGGATTGGCCGGAGTTCCATAAATATTCAGGCTGCCTGTCCTATTCTCCCTCCCATTATACTTCTAGAAATCTCTAAAAGACGATGGGAAGTAGCAGAACAGCAGCCAATAAGACACTGAACAGCCCCGAACAATAAATCCGTGCTCCACGGTTTACAGAGGAGCTAAGTATTGTAAATTTGCATAGCAGCCTAATCTGAACTAGGAAGGAGATGCATCTGTTTTGACTTCCTCCTAACACTCAAAGAGAGAAGCCAGACTAATAATGCTGTATAGCTCTCAGGAAGGAGTACAAGATGCAGAAGCTACGTGGCTACGTCTCATCTGCAATCTCCTCCCATAAATCAGAAGAAATAATTTCCCACATGTGTCTGATCTTCTCTCTACACCAATAGACTTCTTCTCCACTGCTACTACTGCTACTACTTTGGCCCAACTAAGAACATTGCCATATTCCATTTTAACTGGGGAAACCCACCAATCAAAACTAGGAATGACGAGCGGCATCAACCGGGACACGAAGCAGCGCTTCAGCGGCTCTCCTCCTCCTTCCCCATCTCCCCCCTACCAACTAATCCCCGCCGACTTGGCGGGGACGGACCCACAGGCAGACACAGAGTAATGAGGCCAGTGCATCAATAACCGTATGTGAGTATCCTTTACACCCTTCTGGAAGCCTGCACAAGCTGGAGGTAAGACCCACCCAATTACGGATTTGAAGCTTAGAATGTACTTGCAAGTCGGGCTATTGTATTAGGTCAGTCTGAGGATAAGTTTACAAAATGGTGCCAGGATAACTGACAAATGTTATTACTCCCTGTCTTTTTTTTTTTCTTTCCCCATGTCATTGAGGGGTAGATCTGGCCCCCTGCTTCCCGGCTTTGTCTGGGTGTTCTTGTCTCCCCACCTCCCACCTTCCCTTGCTGGGGTATTATCCCCCTCCTGTAAGAGGGGACGAGTGGGTTGCTGTACAAATCGCCCCTATATCTAGAGGGGAACAGCAACCGGCGCCTGGGGTACCCCCCTGGTCTCCCTTTTTGCTTACAGCAGGGTGAAAACGTATCGGCATATGTATCCAAATCGCACCGGGCAGCCTTAGAGTGGACAACTTCTGCAAGGGGGTAGGCCGGTTCCCCTTACTTTAAATATAGCTGGGACATAACTGGAGTGCCAAAAGTGATTTTTTGAAACATTATACATGCACACGGGCGTATTTCTGCCCTAAATCCCACGATAATGGGGAGAATATGGACATCATAGCCCTCAATAGTGGAAAACGGTTCAAAATGAAAATTCTTGAGTCCTGAATCCGCCGTACAGCTACTACACACATCAAAAGCCGCTTGATGGATTGTAAGTGCGACTCAGATTGGCGCCTATGAGGTTCTATTTCCTTTTTTTTCATATTAAAAGTCGCATTATCAAATGAAAGAGTGATTCAGATCGGTGTCTAGAAAGATTGACTATCACACACGAAAAAATGCACTATGGAATGAAAGTGAAATTATGATTGGTGCCCATGAAGTTATAGTATCATATACCAAATGCTGTTTTATGGAATGAAAGGGGGATTCTGATTGGTATTTTACGAAGACCTACTGGCCATTCTGGCTCAGTCCGACGACAGATGACTAGATAAGACCGAATCCTCAGATTGTGTACGCTGTACTCCAGGTTTTTCTTAAAAGGAAACCAAGGTCAAACTATAAAATCACATGTTCTAAGGTTGCCTACGCCACCAAGACGAGTGACCCCCAGTAACATATGGTAAATACCGACTCACTTTACCTCTTGAGCCATCGGGTAGGGCTTTGAAAAGGTGTAAACTGTTTTTTACTGATGTTAATTGGCAGGAAAGGCGAACAAATCCCCCTGTTCAAAAGATAATAGTGCCAGCCATTGCGTAAGTGCCTGGTGCCTCACCCAAAGATCCTACAAGCGGAAAAGGTCCCCCCCAGCTCCCTGCAAACTAGACTGCATTCACTAGAGAGACACCCAGAAGGAAGCCCCGGGACTTAAAGCTCAGGGGGACATAAGCAATAAACAATATTCCCAATACCCCCAAGAACAAGGGGTAAAAGACAGCCTCAAAGTAAGGACCTCATCAAAAGGGAGGAGGGGGAGAAGGGCCCAGGAGGCCTAGGTTTGAAACAAGACTGGGGAAGAGAATTAGACCCACGAGGAAGGCCAACATGAGTAAAGACCCAGCCAAACAGCCTAAGAAAGCAACCACCAAAGGCAGCAAAGGGGAGACAAGTACAATCAAACACTATCTAAGACAGGGCGCAAGCCCAAAAACATCGGGAAAAGAGACCCGGGCCGGAGCTTCCCCGGAGAGTAAGGGCGGGGCGGAAGGAGAAATCAACGATTCCAGAGCGGACTTCACAATGGAGACTGAGATTGAGCCTAGTAGGGGGGAGTACCGTCAATCAGGAACTCATATCCCCAATAAACTGGAAATGGAGGCGATGTTATCACGCCTGGAGAATGTAATCAAACTTGAAATCAACTCCCTACGGGAGGATATGGGCCATTTGTTGTCCAGGGTGGAAGTGCTGGAAGGGAGAGCGGACTCTATAGACTTGGAAATTGAGAAGTTGAAAACACAATTAAAAGGCGCCTATCTCACCCAGAGAGATACCCTCTACAAGATAGAGGACCAAGAAAACAGGGATAGGAGGCAAAACCTGAGGCTGCGTGCCGTTCCGGAACAAAGAGGGGAGGACCTAGAAAAAAAACTATGGGAAATACTGGGCCCTATAAGTGGCAAGGACCCAGATCATTTCCCCCACATAGAAAGGATACACCGAGTAGGAAGACCCGAAAGGGGGGGCACAGAGCGGACCCGGGACATAATTGTCAGATTTAGCCATTTCAAAGAAAAAGAGGACCTGTGGGCTAAAATAAAAAACAAGTCTCCAATACTGCATAAGGACGTTGAAATTCAAGTATACGCAGACCTATCGGCCCGAACTCTTGAAAGACGGAGACACCAGAAACCCCTGTTGGAAACATTGAAAAGGGAAAACATAAGATATAACTGGGGTTTCCCCTCATGTTTAATAGGGTCAAAAGAGGGGTGCACGGCCAGGTTGAGGTACCCGGAAGAAGTGCAGGGATTTTGCACAAAACTCGGGATTTCTGTCCCGAACTTGCAGGGCTGGATGGAAATGGAAGGCCTGGGGGACCCGGGGGGGGGGGGGGGGGGAGGGGAGGGAGGAGGGGTGACTGCGCACATGTAGCTGTATAAGAAACTTGTTCGACCCGGCCCTGCCCCCTCCCCCTCTGCGCCCCGAGTTTCGGGTCGCGGAGGGAGAGGGGAGGGCTAAACAAGCTCCACCTCACCAGGAATCCGGAGTCTAAGGGAAGCCACAAAGGATGGCCCCCAAGGACCCGGGGACCCTAGTTGGGGAAAGAGAGGGGGGGAGGGGGGGTGGGGTGGGAGGGGAGGAAGGGAGGGGAGGGGGAGGTAGGGGGGGGAAGGGAAGGGGGGGGAGAGGGAGGGGAGGAAGGGAGGGGAGGGGGATGGGGGGAAGAGGGAGGGAAACCACGTCCGCTGTGGGGCTGTTGTCACCATCTATATTTCAGAGGGAAAAAAAAAAAAAGAAAAACAAAATCCCAAAAAATAAATGAAGGACATAGAAATCAAATTTTTATCATATAATGTGAAAGGCTTAAACTCTCCCGGCAAGCGATCTAAAATTTTGGAGGAAGCAGAGAGATATGGCGCAGGTATAGTGTTCCTACAAGAGACTCACCTGGCACATTCCTCAAATATTAGACTTTTTTCTCCAGCTCTCCCAAATTGGTTTTATGGAGATACTATCTCGAGCAGGGCAAGAGGAGTGGCTATTGGGATTGCGAGGGACATTGACTTCACAGTGGAGGAGAGAATGACGGACCCCGAGGGGAGGTACCTGTTTCTTAGGGGCTCCCTCCTAGGGGTAGAACTTACACTGGCCAATGTCTATGCCCCCAACGCCAAACCTATCTTATTCCTCGAAGCAATTCTGCGTAAGCTAAGGGCCTTCAGGAAAGGATATTTGATCCTGATGGGGGACCTCAATTTCGTGATGGACCCCGCGAAGGACAGCACGTCTGGTGGCACGGGGAGGGGCAACATACAACTGAAGCGGATTAAAAAAACACTATCGGAGGACCAACTGTTGGATGTGTGGAGGGTCCAGCACCCGCAGTTGAGGGATTACTCGTTCTTCTCCCCTGTCCACCAGATGTATTCTCGCCTGGACTATATCTTAATAGACCATGGCATACTGGAAAGGGTCAAAGAAACCGAAATTGGAATAGCTTCCCTCTCGGACCACGCGCCGGTATCCATGAGGCTAAGGTTCCCCGAACACAAACAACCCTCTAGCGGATGGAAACTCAATCCTGAATTGTTACATGACAAAGAAATTAGGGATTATATCAAAAAGGAGCTAGAATGGTTCTTTCAAATCAACGACAACGGAGAGGTCTCAGAGGCACAACTGTGGGACGCTCATAAAGCGTTCATTAGGGGGCTCCTGATAGCTAAAGCCTCATGGAAAAAAAAGGAGAGGGTGGGAAAGACGCAGGCGCTGACGGCCGAGATTAAAACCCTGGAGCAAAAGCACAAATCTGGGGGGGCACTTAGCCAGAGCATATACATAGAGCTTACAGATAAGAGAGAGGAATTGAAAGATTTAGCTGAACAGGAAGTTAGACAGAAGTTCAATAAATTGGCCAGGGAACAATACATATGGGGCAACAAGCCAGGGAAATATTTAGCAAGGAAATTACAAAAAAAGAAAACCAGAAATTTTATTGAAAAAATTCAAACAAGAAATGGGGAGATGAAGTTTACCTCTAGTGAAATAGCCTCTACATTTAGAGACTATTACAAAGAACTTTACGAGGTGAAAACCAAGGGAAACAACGACAGCATGGGAAATAACCAGAAAACAGCAGAGTTCCTAGAGAGGGCAGGGCTAATGGCTCTAGGGGGGGAGGAGAGAGATGAGCTTGAGAGGCCAATAACTGAGGAGGAGATCTTAGCAGCCATCAACAACTCTCCAACAGGGAAGAGCCCGGGCCCGGACGGCTTCACGGCCTCATATTATAAAACGTACAAAGAGATTCTTATACCGAGATTGCTGCGATATATGAATGGACTAGGGATAGACTATGATATGAGCGAAGAGGCCCTAAAAGCCACGATCACTCTTTTGAGGAAGGATGGGAAGGATGGATCGGTGTGCTCGAACTACAGACCCATCTCCTTATTAAATTTCGACACAAAATTATACGCTAAGATACTGGCGGATCGAATAAAGGGGCACTTGGGCACACTGATCCATCCGGACCAGGTCGGGTTTGTCCCGGGCAGAGAGGGGAGGGACAATGGGATTCGGACATTGCTAGCCATACAAAGGATGGGAGATTCGAGAATCCCCAGTCTGCTCCTCTCGATAGACGCTGAAAAAGCGTTCGACAGAGTAGACTGGGGGTTCATGTTCAACACTCTACAGAGGATGGGTTTCGGACCCAGAATTATTCAAAAAATCAAAACCCTATATAATCATCCGAAAACCAACATCAAGGTCAATGGAACGACCTCCGCGGAGTTCGAACTGTTTAATGGTACTAGGCAGGGCTGTCCACTCTCCCCTCTCCTTTTTATTCTATCCCTGGAACCGCTGTTAGCCACAATTCGCGGAAACCCAGAGGTGGAAGGCTGTAAAGTCGGCAGCGAAGAGCACAAACTTGCGGCCTTCGCGGACGACGTCCTCTTTTACATAAGCTCACCCCAGAAGTCAGTCCCCATATTGCTTAAAACCTTAAAGGAATATGGGGAACTAACAAACTTTAGAATCAATGCCTCAAAAACATTTATCCTTAATATTAATCTCAATAAAATAGAGAAACAGAACCTACAGAAAACAGTTAGTTTCGTCTGGAAAAAAAAGGATAAAATACTTAGGAATAGAACTGGCCAACAACCCGAGGAAATTATACAAAATAAATTATATCCCACTCCTAGAAGACATAAAAAAAAAAATGCCAAGAGCTGAAGGGAAAAATTCTATCCTGGATAGGCAGGATTAATTCGGTAAAAATGATGATCTTACCAGTCATCACATATAAATTCCAGATGCTCCCCCTCCCTCTCCCAAAACAGTACCTCGGTAAACTAAGAGCCATTATAATGAATTTCATATGGAATTACAAAAAACATAGAATCTCCCTCCAAGTTCTAAAACAAGACAAAAGTCAGGGCGGCCTGGCGGTCCCAGACATAGAAAGTTACTACCATGCTATAGCACTATTAAGAATCGCAGAATGGGGTAAAATAGGTAACACTAAAAGATGGGTTAGTTTGGAGGAAGCACTGAGTGAAGCTAGGCTGGGGAAGATTGTGTGGAATCCTCCGAAAAGCCGGACACTGGGAGAAAAAACACATATAATCACCATCACGACTTTGAAAATTTGGGACAAAATATATAAAATATTCAACAAAAATTATAATTCGCCACTTATAGCACTTAAAGAAAATCCTTTTTTTCCCGCCAGGGTTAAAGGAAATAGGAGGTGATTGGATTAGAAAGGACTGCACGAGACTAGGGGAAGTTATTAGCAAGGGGAAGGTTATGACATTGCACGAGTTACAGAATAATGAGGCTTTTTCCATAGATGGATGGCGGCATCGCCAGCTGACCCACTTTGTGGGCTCTCTTCCTAGCCCATTAAGGGAGGCTAAGGATCTAACAAAATTAGAGAAAATCTTTACGGCAGAATGTTCAAAAAAAAGAATATCCAGAATATATAAACTGTTATTAGAAAGAGATAGACCGGAGATGCCGCCATACCTTACCAAATGGGAAAGTGAACTAGGAACACGATTAGAAATAGGCACAAGTAAGAAAATTTTAAAATTAGCACATGGGTCAGCGGTAGATGCGAGAACTGCAGAAACAAACTTTAAGTGCATGGCTAGGTGGTATAGAACCCCAGACAGGGTCAGCAATTTCCAGGCGGATACATCTGCGAACTGTTGGAGGGGGTGTGATCAAAGGGGCACAATGGGTCATTTGTGGTGGGGGTGTCCGAAAATCAAAAAATTTTGGGAGACTATCCTAAAATACATAAAAGAAATAACAACGATCGAGGTAAAAAATGACCCTTGGGTGGCACTTATGCATGCCACATCCAAGGAAATTAAACAATATAAAGGCTCATTGATTCCCCATCTGCTTAACGCGGCTAAAAAGGTAATTCCAAGGAGGTGGAAGGACAGGGAAAGCCCACCCTTATGGGAATGGGTTGACGCAGTGGAGTCCACTTACATGATGGAATGTGTGTTGTACACCGGGGAGGAGGACAGAGAGGCCACGAGGGCTAGATGGGAGAGTTGGAGAAAATTTAAGAGGTCTTGGAGCTACAGGGAGGCTTTGCGAGTGCAGACGTGACAACTGATGATCCCTGGGGGGTGAAGCCGAAAAGAGATCTAGCCACGGAAAGGCAGACCCTAAGGGCAGGAGAAGATACTGGGGAGAAAGGGCCACCTTACAACGACAAAACAGCGGACGGGGACGGGGAGGGCGGGGGCACGGGGGGACAGGGGGGAGGGGGGGGGGGAAATAAAAATAAAAACCCCCAGGGGGGTTAACTGGAAGAGTGATGGAACGGGATTTAGGATAAAGGAAGCGGAGGGGGAGTGGAGGCTGGGTGGGATCTCGGATGTATATATGTATTTTTGGGCTTTGTAAACTTCATGGATGCCCGACTCAGGACCCCTATCCCCCCCAACTCCAGGGGGAGAAAAAAAAAAAAAAAAAAAGGGTGCGAATGAAACAATCCACTAATGATGCTAAGACAATTAGAGGGATGGAGATGCGGGCATAGCTGACACTCACCCACGAATATTCTTTCTGAAGTGGAAAAAAAAAAAAAAAAAAAAAGAATAAAAAAAAAAAAAAAAAAAGAAAAAAAAAAAAAAAAAAAAACTAGGAATGACAGTAAACAACTGGGGACCAGATATCTGACACACCCAGACATTTTGGATATCAGAGGCACCCGTAGCTCTTCAAGAGTGAATATTTGATTACTGCCCCTAGAAAAGTATTAAACTATGATTAAATATTTTTGCTGGATCAACAGTTTCTGCAACTTTACTGTAGAAACTGTGCTAAAAGTTGCAAGTGCCTGGGGCAAGTCAAGAATTGTACCCCTTAACCCATAGACAATTAGCACTCCCTGAGTCCTTTCCACTATATATATATATATATATATATATATATATATATATATATATCTATATATATGTGTGTGTGTAGCGCTGGTATTTTTGCCTGCTAATGTAAGGCAATATTAATCTATAAGCAGTGTTATAATTTAGTATTTGGCACCATCTAGTGGCCTATACGGGAAATGGACTTCATTTATTTCCCAGCCCAGGAGCACTAGAAATGTTGCAGGAAGTGACTGTTTACATTTTACTATGACCTACCTACCCAGAATGCCAAGTGACCTACCCATGAACACTCAGTACTGAACTGCATGCTGGGTAGGCATAAGGACACGCGCAGCCATTTTCTTTCTTCTTCTGGACGCGTGGCCTGCCTACAAGGACCAGTGAGGAGGTTTACAGAGAGCGCGGCCTACACCAACTGCGGAGCGGAACAGCCAGCGACGTTGTCTTACACCTGTGTGCTGGAGAGATGGAGCGACCGGATCGGGAAGGATCCAGAGACATCTGTCGGAGCCATCAGAGGGTCCCGGTTTATCTTGCAGAGCGGATCAGTGTGACGGCGCCGGCTGGCGCGAAGCAAGACTGAGACCACCGGAGCGGAGCTGTTTTACTCTCCAGACCTGGTTGGGTGAGGGGGCTGTCACCCATAGTTCCTTAACGCACTTTTATACACCTAAACTTTTAACACAGTGTTGCTGGGACCTGCAGTCCCACAGAGGAGATCTTATTCAAAAGGACTGAGTTTAAACAGGCCTCAAGCCTACCCTTCACTGTATTACTAACACTTACTGTGTTATTCAAAGCTAATTACACCGGGGGCAGTTATAGGTGTACTGCACTACAAGAACAGTTCTAACACTCACCCTACAATAATCCTTGTTTGTTCAACTTTCTGAATTACAATTTCTATAACACAAATAGCTAGCAGAAGACAGAAGACTAAAGACTGCATCTCTTATTACAAGGCCTTGCATCCTATTGTTGTTAAGAGGGATTGCATTATAAAGTAGGGGGAGCTCCCTAGTAATTGTGTTGTATTGATAACTTTGCATTCCTGTGGTTACCAAAGTGTGCTGGAAGTGGGAAGGTGCCCAGAGTTAAGGCGTTGTTACTCTGAGCGCCAGTCCCACTTGGAGACACACTCTCAGGGGTCATCTTTATACAACTTTATATGTACAGATTGTTGTGAATACCCATTGTACTGTTGTATTAGGTTTGTGTTACAGTGCCAATACTGTGATTACTGTTTTATGCCAGTTTCAGTAAAAATGTTTCTGGTTAAGTACAATTGGTGTGAAGCGTTGTTTCTTTTCTGCAGGTGGAGCATCGGATACCCAGGTAATAACAACGGTATACTATTGTTATATTGCACATTGTGGGGTTATCCTTTACTGTTAGCTTCACACCAACATTGCACCACAGCTGTGTCAAGGGTATTGAGTCAAGTCACTGGGGGTTTAAAAGTGCAGACCCAATCAAACATCAGCAGCTCCTTCGGGGGTCAGTGCTACATATAGATATATACAGTATCTCACAAAAGGAAGGACACCCCTCACATTTTTGAAAATATTTTATTCTATCTTTTCATGTGACAACACTGAAGAAATGACACTTTGTTTTTTTCAGATCCTCAGAGTGTTCTTTGCCATGAGGTGTAACCTATGGGGGAATCTAGGATGGAAAAGGACCTGGGGGTCCTAGTAGATCATAGGCTCAGCAATGACATGCAATGCCAAGCTGCTGCTAACAAAGCAAACAGAATATTGCCATGCATTAAAAAGGGGATCGACTCCAGACATAAAACGATAATTGTCCCGCTCTACAAGACTCTGGTCCGGCCGCACCTGGAGTATGCTGTCCAGTTCTGAGCACCAGTCCTCAGGAAGGATGTAATGGAAATGGAGCGAGTACAAAGAAGGGCAACAAAGCTAATAAAGGGTCTGGAGGATATTAGTTAT
Source organism: Lithobates sylvaticus (assembly GCA_028564925.1). Lineage (NCBI taxonomy): Eukaryota > Metazoa > Chordata > Amphibia > Anura > Ranidae > Lithobates > Lithobates sylvaticus. Next base: position 25,808,194 of record CM053032.1, read on the forward strand.
GAGGAAAGGTTGCGAGCACTGAACTTCTCTCTGGAGAAGAGACGCTTGAGAGGGGATATGATATAAATTTATAAATACCGTACTGGTGACCCCACAATAGGGATAAAACTTTTTCACGGAAGGGAGTTTGACAAGACACGTGGCCACTCCATGTGGCCAACTGTATGTAGGGCTTATCTAATAGTCTTTTTAAACCATCGATGCACCCCGCTGAAACCAGCGGGGTGCATCGATGGTTTAAAAAGACTATTAGATAAGCACCTAAACGACCACAACATACAATGTAATACTGACCTATAATCACACACATAGGTTGGACATGATGGACTTTTTTCAACCTCACCTACTATGTAACTAGGTTGAACTTCCAGTGACCAGTATGAGAGAGTGAGAGCGATAACACCAAATTTAGCACACCTGCTCCCCATTCACACCTGTGATCTTGTAACACTAACGAGTCACATGACACCGGCGAGGAAAAAGGGCTAATTGGGTACAATTTGGACATTTTCACTTAGGGGTATACTCACTTTTGTTGCCAGCGGTTTAGACATTCATGGCTGTGTGTTGAGTTATTTTGAGGGGACAGCAAATTTACACTGTTATACAAGCTGTACACTCACTACTTTACATTGTAGCAAAGTGTCATTTCTTCAGTGTTGTCACATGAAAAGATAGAATAAAATATTTACAAAAATGTGAGGGGTGTACTCACTTTTGTGAGATACTGTATATATACTGTATATATATATATATATATTCTGGTTTTAATATATATTTGAAAGAAACGTGGTAGATGTGTTTTAGCATCTTGTGTGTTGTATGCTGTCAACATCTTTTGTATATTCATGAATTGCTAACGCACCGAATCCTATTGTTCAGCTGCACATGACAAGAATTTTTCTGTGTCCCTGGAATTATGTGTCCTTCTATCCAAGGTTTACAAATAATATTGATGACAACAGGATATGTTTGAATGAAGACCACATAAACGTCGGATCCTGTCCTTGATTTCTAGCCTACCTATTAAAGAATCATCAAACCACTCTTTGAAATACTTACGTAGGACATGATGTTGATGTTCAAGATAAAATGATCGTGTTTAACTGGTGTTCTCAAGCATCCATGTGAACCTGTATTGCTTTTGAAGACAGCTGGTGCTTTATCAATTTAATGTGGATGGCCATAATTAAAACGCTCTTTAAATGTAGAGGCTGAACTCCACCCTTCCCTTCAGTCTTGCACAGGTGTAATGGTTTCTCTCCTGTATTTCTCTCCTGTAATTACATTTTTTACTCTGATTTAACTGCACGCTGTAAACGTCTAACGGTGTGCATCAAAGGAACACCAGAGGGTGCCAAACTAAGTGTAGTATTAACCACTTCAATACAGGGCACTTAAACACCTTCCTGCCCAGACCTTTGAATGACAATTGCGCGGTCATGCTACACTGTAACCAAACTAAATTTTTATAATTTTTTTTCCACAAATAGAGATTTCTTTTGGTGGTATTTGATCACCTCTGGGATTTTTATTTTCTGCTGAGCAAATAAAAAAAGGCCGAAAATGTTGAAAAAAAATATGTTTTTTTTGTTTCAGTTTCAAAATGTTGTAAATAACTAAGTTTTCTCCCTCACTGATGGGCACTGATGGGGCTGCACTGGCGGGCACTGATAAGGTGGCACTGATGGGCACCAATGAGGTGGCACCAATGAAGTGGCACTGATGAGGTGGCATTGATGGGCACTGATATGTGGCACTGATAGGCGGCACTGATTGACACTGATAGGTGGCACTGATGGGCGACACGGATGGGCACTGATAGGTGGCACAAATTGGCACTGATAGGTGGCATGGATTGGTATGGATAGGCGGCATGGATGGGCATGCATAGGTGGCACGGATGGGCATGTATAGGCGGCACAGATAGGCATGGATGGGCACTGATAGGCGGCACGGATGGGCACTGATAGGTGGCACGGATGGGCACTGATAGGCAGCATTAAAGTGTAATGTATTGTACTGATGGATGCCAATCAGTGCCAAACAATAAAGCATGCCAATCAGTGATGCCCATTGTGGGCACTGATTGGCATCTATTGTGGGCACTGGTTGGCATCCATTGTATGCACTGACTGGCATCCCTGGTGGTCTAGGGTGGCATACCTGGTGCTGGGCATCACTGGTGGTCTGGTGGTGTCCCTGGTGGTCCAGTGTGGGCATCCTCGGGGGGGCTGTGCTTATAATCGATCAGCACAGACCCCCCTGTCAGAGGAGCAGCCGATTGGCTCTCCTCTACTCGCGTCTGACAGATCAACGGCTCTTCCTATTTACACTGTGATCAGCCGTGATTGGACACGGCTGATCACGTGGTAAAGAGTCTCCGTCGGAGACTCTTTACCGAGATCGTAGTTGCGGGGTGTCAGACTGACAAACCGCAACAATGATCGCAGCGATGCGCACCCCGGGGGCGCGCAGCGGCTCAATATCCTGAGGACGTCAATTGACGCCCGGTCAGGATATTGAAACCACTTTGTCGCCGTCATTCTGCTATATGGCGGCCGGCAAGTGGTTAAAGAGGAAATAAACCTATCACTTTAAAGGGTAAGTTCACCTTTACAGAAAAATCTGTAAGGTGAACTTACACTGGACCCCCTCCCCATTGCACCTGGTCCTGCTGTACCTTAAGGCGGCGATCTCCCTCACCGCCACGTCGTAAAGCCGATTTACTGGTCCGGGGATCAGAAATCCACTGCAGGCTTAATCTCCTAAACATACCTTTTAACCACCTGATTACTTTGCACTTAAACCCCCCTCGTGACCAGACCAATTTTCAGCTTTTGGCGCTGACGCACTTGGAATGACAATTGCACGGTCATACAACACTGTACCCAAATTACATTTTTACCATTTTTTTCCCACAAATAGAGCTTTCTTTTGGTGGTATTTAATCACAGCTGGGGTTTTTATTTTTTGCTAAACAAATAAAAAAAGATGGAAAATTAAAAAATAAAATAAAATCATGTTTAATAGTTTGTTATAAAATTTTGCAAACAGGTAATTTTTCTGCTTTATTGATATGCGCTGATGAGGCGGCACTGGTGGGCACTGATAGGCTGCACTGGTGGGCACTGATAAGCTGCACTGGTGGGCACTGATAGGCTGCACTGGTTGGCACTGATAGGCTGCACTGGTGGGCACTGATAGACTGCACTGGTGGGCACTGATAGGCTGCACTGGTGGGGACAGATAAGTCGGTACTGATGGGCACAGCAAAGATGGCACTGATGGGCACGGATGGGTGGCACGGATGGGTGGCACTGATGGGCACTGATAGATGGCACTGATGGGCACTGATGAGCACTGGTAGGGGACACTGATGAGCACTGGTAGGTGACACTGATGTGCAGCACTGGCACTGTGGGCACTGACAGATGGCACTGTGGGCACTGACATATGGCACTGTGGGCACTGACAGGTGGCACTGTGGGCACTGACAGGTGGAGACAGTGGGCACTTTTATTATCCAAAGGAGGGCACCATGGACCCTGGGCATATTGCAGTGAGAGGGACTGATGTCCCTCTCACTGCCGCCGGTGATCGGCTTTTTATTTTTCTCTTCGCGCTGTCGGCGCAAGCAGGAAAAAAAAGCCGATTACCGGCTCGGTTATTTTCACATGATCAGCTGTCATTGGCTGACAGCTGATCACGTGGTAAGGGGTCGGGATCGACCCCTTACTCGGATCTGTGATCCAGCGAGTCTCACAGACTCGCGGATCACAGAGCGCGCCGCGTGCGCCCTTCAGGGGGCGCGCAGGCAGCTCGTTGCCAGGACGACGTCAATAGACGTCGTCCCGGCACATCGGATCCGCGCTGTAGCCGTCATTTGGCTATAGTGCGGGTCTAAGGTGGTTAAAGATATGGCTAGGAGGCATTCTAATTGGTTGGCGCCATCACATAGGCGGCGCCGACCAATCAGAACCCGCCTAGCCCGTCCTGTCAGCACTGGAGAAGAGGACAGAAAGCCACAGGGATTTCAAATTCCCAGACCGGTAAAGCGGCTTTATGATGTGTCAATGCGGGAGATCGCCAGCTTCAGGTACTGTGGGACCGGGTGTGCGATGGGGAGGGGTTCCAGTGTGAGTTCACCTTACAGATTTTCTGTAAAGGTGAACTTACACTTTAACAGTTCAAAAAAACTGTTACTTTCCCGGACACGTGCTGGGAATGTAACTGTCACATTGGTTGTGACCTCAACCAAACTGTCAAACCATCAAATGGCTGGTTTCATAACGGATCACATGTGCAGCTTCATGGCAGTTGGAGATCAAACAGAGACCAAGATTGAAGCTTCCTTGGCTGAAAACGATAGGAGGGCTTAGTTCTGCTTTAAAAGATCTCTACTAAATAGAAGAGACAAATAGCAACTCACATGAACATCATGGAAAAAATAGTCAGCATCAGAAGTTGTAGAAAATCCAAAAAACCCATTTCATGGATGAAGGTCATACATTATCATCCAGCTCTTTCCACCCCAAGCCCTACTTTCACTGGCCTGCCCCTTTCATTCATTGGGTTTCACTTCAATTATTAAGGCTCAGCATTACATGTGGGTACTACCTAAAGCAGTCTTCTTCATGCAAATACAGCCTGCCTAGGAACAGGCACTCCTCCAGACCGACATCTACCCAACAAGGAATTTTGATACTTGCATAAGTCTGCTGCTTTCATCAGGTCTGTGGGCTCTGCAGGGTGGTGTGGTGTGAACATACTGTATGTAGCACCCTCTAGTGTGCTACTAGTGGTAGTACAGGAAGATTTATCTGGCCCAGGGATAAAACTGAGCCATAGAATCTGGGTCAGGGTTACTAGAGGTCAGGACTGGATGACTCATCCTGGCAGCTCTCTGGTGACTCCCCCTGTTTTTAGAATGTTGAAGAGACCCCTTTCACACTGGGGCGTTTTTCAGGCGCTTTAGCGTTAAAAAAAGTGCCTGTAAAGCGCCTGAAAGAAGCCGCAACTGCAATCCCAATGTGAAAGCCTGAGTGCTTTCACACTGAGACCCCTTTCACACTATGGCGTTTTTTCAGGCGCTTTAGCGTTAAAAAAATCGCCTGAAAGAAGCCGCAACTGCAATCCCAATGTGAAAGCCCAAGTGCTTTCACACTGAGGCGCTGCGCTGGCTGGGCGTCAAAAGAATCCTGCAAGCAGCTTCTTTGCAGCGCTTTTGGGGCGGTGAATACACCGCTCCTAAAGCGCCCCTTCCCATTGAAATCAATGGGAAGCGCCTGCAAAATGCCTGAAAAGCGCCTGAAAAGCGCCTGCAAAGCGCTTTTGGCATCAGTGCTTTGTGGGTGCTTTTAACCCTTTATTTTGCCACTAGCAGGGGTTAAAAGCGCCCCACTAGCACTCGAAAAACGCTGGTAAAGAGCTGCTAGTTTAAGCTGCGCTTTACGAGCGTTTTTCAGGCGCTGGCAGTGTGAAAGGGCTCTTAAAGCCCTTGGGTTTTCACATTGGGTTTGCAGATGAGGCTTCTTTCAAGCGCTTTACAGGCGCTTTTTTAACGCTAAAGCACCTGAAAAACGCCTGAAAAACGCCCCAGTGTGAAAGAGGTCTAAAAGATAGCGGTGTGGAAGATAGGAGTAATTGCCTTGAATATTTAGGGGCCCTTACCCATTCCCCAGAAGTGAGCCTGGCAGGGGACTCGAGTGAAAATGGAGAGGCAGTGCTGAGGAGAGTCTGTTGGTGGCTCTTGAGGGACCCCTGCCGTAGAGGGGTTTTACCTTGGGCTGGAGCTCGGGAGGCTGGCTTGGAAGAATCCCACCACAGGAGGCAGTTGGAGGGACCCTAACCAGAGAGGCAGCAGGAGCAAGGAGAAACAATGAGTAGGTCAGCATGGTGCAGGGACAGGCAAGGGGAGAGACTGCCAGCTATAGCAGTGCTCTCTTAAAGACAGCAGTGAGCCAAGTCTTCATCCAACCTTTCCCTGGGAAGTCTCCATGTGTCTGTCGGTGCCTATGGGGGAAGCAGAAGGTTGTGTGAGATGCTGTTCACCCCACATATTCTACTTTACCAAGATGCTGCGAGTTCCTCGCCTGTAATGGGCTGTTGCTGAACTAACTAGAGACTGCTAGTTCCTCCAGGAGTGATCCAGCAGAAGCTGTACAAGGTAACCAAGTTTGTCCAGGTGGAAGAAAGAAGAGAAATCTGTCAATAGGGAGGAAGTTGTACCTGGTTTTGATTGTTGGATATATTTAAGTTTGGCATCCCATAATCCCTTACCCCCATCCAAGTTATCATCCCCTAATAAAACAACAAAAACAAGCCAAAGGATTGATTTCTGTGTCTGGATGCAGATAAACAGGTGGTCGGGAGCTTGGTCCCCAACCAAGCCTCCTTAAAGAACAGGGGTAATTGGACTTGCTCGGTACAGTATAAACTAGAGTAAGTTCAGACATGTACGCAAATATGTAAAAGATTGATATAAAAGTTTATTAATACAAATTAATAACACATAATTAATAGTCAAATACAGATTAAAAGCATGGTAACAACCCATGTGTATCATCAAGATAATGATCCGCAAATGGGGAAGATCACAGTGGGATAGTTGATCACGGATAGCATCTCAATCCCATCTCATAGCTGGAGGATATCTGTAATTTGATTGACAAGTGATCAATAACAATACACTTGACCAGTGTGAGGACAACACTTAGTACAGTAATATCAATAACAATATATATATATATATATATATATATATATATATATGGAAGAGCAGAGCTGCTTACCCAAAAACCCTGGCATGCACAGGACGTCACCAGAAGGGTCCCCTGCGGTGACTAGGGGGGACTTACAAATCACTGGACTGGTGTCTGAATAGATGGAGTAAGACAGATGGTATGGGCAGGCTATGTACTTGAGGGGACTGGAAGTGAAGGGATGTGACTGTGATGAGTGTGTTAAGGGAGGGAGGGATTGGTAAGGGAATGTGAATGATTGAGGAAATAAGGGGACATAAGATGGAAGGGCAAAGGGAAGTGGGAAAGGGTAAAAAAAGAGGGGAAGCAGAAAAAAAGGGGAGAAAAAGAGGCAAGGGAATGGATCAGAAGAATAGGGGAGATGGAAATTAGGGAACAAGCGGATTGGGAAAACAGGGGAAAAAAAAGGGGGGGGGTAAAAGAGGGAAGGGAGGAAAGACGGGATAGGAGGAAGGAAAGGAGAAAGGAGGGAGTGGGGAGTCTGGTGAAGGAAGGGGAAAGGGCAGGGGGAAGTGGAGGGTTGGAGAAAGGGGGAGAGAGGGAGAGGAGGGGAGAAAAGGGATGGTGTGTTTTGGGTAAGTGAGGGGTAGTGGGGAGGGGGAAGGGGAAAAAAAGAGGGTAAAGGAGGGAGGAAGAAGAAAAGAGAGGGGAGGGAGGAGGAGGGAGGGAAGGGGAGAAGAAATGGGAAAGGGGAAGGATGGTAGAGGGGGAAGAGGGGGGAAGAAAAAAAGATTGGAGCTAGTGGAGGGGAGGGAAATTGTGAAGGAAAAGTGAAAGGGAAGGACAGTATATACAGTACCTTATATACAGATACAGTACCTATGGGGGTCCCGGGTAATAGGATCCCACTGGGGGTGAAAATACCAATGTTCAGTGGGAATTTGCACCACTCAAGGGGAGAGGTAGGAAGAGGGGGTGCGGTAAAGCACGCACAATTCTACCCAATGTAAGTAACCTAAAGGGAGAAAAACAATGGCAACAGATAAATAAACAACCTAACAGCTCCATTAAGAGAGGCTGTGGGGTTGCTGCAAATAGAGGGTATACCAGTAAGGTATACTTACTGTGAATTTGCTGAAGTGAGCGATTCCTGGGCCCAGCGTCCAGAGCACTATCAAGCAAGCAACAGCCTGCTTTTTGTAATCCCTGACCCAGCAGTGTTTCACAAGTGCTGGTAGTCGCCAGGGTGTGATGTCACTAGGTCACCTAGCCCCGCATGGAAATGCAAATGGTGGGACGCCAATATACCAAAGCATTTCACTGGGGGGGAGCAAGCAGCAAAGCTCTGGGAATTCAATGTGAACAAAACATATATACAGAAATTAATGTACAATGAAAATAAATGTGTAAGACAATACAGTACAGTAAGAGATAATGTAAATACAATTATGTAAAGGGATTAAATACCCTTTGATGTCAAGGCAACCCTTAATAAATGTAATTGTGTGTGGATGCAGGAAGGAAATGTTAATGGCTGTGCAACAGTGGGGAACTCTGACATTAGCAACTCCTACAGAGGGTAGTGCTACATTTGGGGGCTCGTCTTGGGATTTTCCCATGGTACCCGGCATGGCCATTGCCCCTAGCAGCCGGAAATCATCAAGCCAGAGACTGTACTTTGCTGTTTAAAAATCCTCACGGGGATGATGGTGGGAAGCTGAGATTGTGTACTGCTGAACTGTGAGTGTCAAGATGGTGTTCAAGTGCCATTGTCCATAGCAACCATGGTGAGGTTGCTGCCAACCAGCTATACTGCATATGCAGTTGCCCTAACCGCAGCTGGGACAGCTACTTGTGTTACACCAGAGCCTGCCTTGATCAGTGAGAACTGTATTGTGTGCTGTTGCCCGTGGAAACCACGGCAGGCAATTGCACCTATAGATTACAAATTATACAGCTGTCTGATCATGGCTTAGGAAAGTGACTGTGTGCCATAACATTCTGCTGAAACCAGTAAAATGTGCATGGATGTGTCTGCTGTTACCCATGCCAAAAGGAGTGAGCCGTGGGATCCAGAGGGATTATGTCTGTCAGCTATTCAACCACAGCTGAAATAGTAGAGATTTTCTACATTTACAAAGCTCTAGAGCAAATGCTCTTGCAAAGGGCACAGTCTATTTGCCTTTAGTAAATCAACCCCTGTGTTTCAATCATTGTGGTAAAAATTGTGTGAATGGGCCCTTAAAGTGGTAGTAAACCTCACCGTGAAAAAAAAAAAAAAAAAACTCTGCAAGACAATGGCATAATGTGCTAGTAGTGAAGACTGAGTAGAAGAAGAAATTCAATACCTTCACCATCTCCCCCATCCTTTGTAACCAGATGTCCTTCCTCATTCTTTATGGGGCCAATATGGTCTGTCCTCCCTTTTTTACTGTTTATATACCTAAAGAATTTTTTTTTTCCGCTCCTCCGCTATGCGTCATTTGTGTTCTATCTTAGCTGCCCTAATTGCACCCTTACATATCTTGTTGCATTCTTTGTAAAGTCTAAATTCTGATGATGATCCCTCAGCCTGGAATTTTTTTAAAGGCCTTCTCCTTTGCTTTTATATGCATTTTTGCATTGGAGTTAAGCCATCCAGGACTTTTGTTCGCTCTTTTAAATTTCTTTCCCAATTGGATGCATTGGCTAAACCCATCTCTCCTCCATGTTTTTTATTTCTTAGATTTTATCCCAGTTTATATCTTCTAGCAAGGTTCATAGTTTAGGGAAGTTGGCTCTTTTTAAATTCAGTGTCTTTGTGTTCCCCTTGTGTTTCCTATCTGTGTGATTTATACTGAAGCCAATTGACCTGCGGTCACTGTTTCCTGAATTGCCCCATATTTCCACATTCGTGATCATGTCTGTATTGTTGGTAAACAATAGGTTCTAGTAATGCCTTGTTTCTAGTTGGTGCGTCTACCCTCTGACCCATGAAATTGTCCTGCAAGACATTTAGGAACTGGTGAGCCTTGGACGAATGCGTGCTTCCCTCTGCCCAGTCTATGTCTGGATAATTAAAATCTCCATTATGATAACACTTACCATCCTTGCTGCTAATCCAAATTGTGATAGTAGGTCCGTCTCCGCCTGCTCCCTCAGGTTAGTGGGCCTAAAGCATACTCCCAGTATTATTTTCCCCTTAACTTCATCCTTTGGAACTCTACCCATAAGGATTCCACCTCCTCCCTAGCTCCCTTATTGATGTCATCTCTCACATTCACTTGTACATTATTCTTGATATATAGGCATACCCCTCCCCTTTTAACCCTCTCTATCCCTGTGATAAAGGGAATACCCTTGAATGGTTGCCAGCCAATCATGAGAGCTGTTGAACCAGGTCTCTGAAATTCCCACAAAATCGAAACCCTCGTCGTTCAACAGTATCTCTAGTTCATCCATCTTGTCTGCCAGGCTCCTGGCATTGGTAAACATGCCACATAGTTTAGACCGGTCGCATACTGTCCTCTTATTGGGTGTTCCGAGATTGCAAATAGGACTTGTTACTATACTTACCTCGGGTTTATGTGCTCTAGTCAACCTACCACTAATGCTCCCAAATACTACCCTCTGGAATATGTTCATTCTCTACCTCTGGACCCTCCCCCCGTTGCCTAGTTTAAAAACCCCTCTAACTTTTTGGCCACCTTCACTCCCAGCAGATCTGCACCCTCCTCATTTAGGTGCAGTCTGTCCCTTCTATAGAACTGAGAAGTCAGTCCAGTTCTCCAGGAACCCAAACTACTCCTTACTACACCAGTTCCTCAGCCACTTGTTTACATCCCTAATCTCCCTCTGCCTTTCTGGTGTGGCTCGGGGTAGCGGTAGTATTCCTGAGAATACTACCTTGGAGGTCCTTTTCCTCAATTTAGCTTCTAAGTCCCTAAAATCATTCTTTAGGACATGCCATCTGCCTCTTACTTTGTCATTGGTGCCAACATGCACCATGACAGCCGGGTCTTCCTCAGCCCCTCACAGTAATCTGTTCACCAGATCCATGATGTGCCGAACCCGAGTGCCCGGTAGACTGTGTACAGTTCGGTGCTTCAGGTCTTTGTCACAGATTGCCCTCTCTGTCCTTCTAAGAATTGAGTCCCCTACCACCAGAATCTGTCTTTCCTTCCCCTTTGCTCCCCCCCCCCCCCCCGCTCTGACTGGAGGAGTTCTTCCCCTGGCAGCTAGAAGAGTCCCTCAGCTCCAGCAGTGCTGGTCCCTGACCGGTTTCACCAATGTCACTCAATGGAGCATACTTATTGGGATGCTTCAGCCCAGGATCGGCCTCCCTGGTACTTCCCCCTCTATCCTTCCTGACTGTCACCCATATACTTGTTTCTAGTGCCTGCACCTCTTTGTCTCCAACCGTCTCTGTGCTGGCCCCTGCCAGCTCCTGCCGGGTACGTTCCCGGCTCATCTTTAGTATGGAGGGTCTTCTCAGTGCTGACAGCTTCCCTAGATTCAGAACCTGGGCTTCCAGGGAAACAATGTGCTTAGATTTTGCACAGCAGTATTCGACTTTGATCAGATGATTAAGGAACTCATACATGCTACAAGATATACACCAAGTTGCATCTCCACACCCGCTGGGCATCGTACCTACTAATTTAAAGAGGATTGGGGTTTATACCCTGTCCAAATTACATAACAACTAGCTTCCTGACACTAATACAAGACAAGATAAGAAGTGAAGGGAAATCCCAAAATCTCTTCGAATGGACACGAATGGAAAAAAAACTGGCATGGGTTATAACCCACACTTACTCTATCTAAGGTGAAAAAATAAAAAGTTTTGCATTTAGAGACACTTTAAGATATTAGATTGTAAACTCTTTCATGGACAGGGGATGCGAATGTTCACATAAAGATTGGAGTGTGTTCGTGATATACTCATATAAGTGAGTAAAAAACAAAATTATACATTGCTGTGAATCTTAAGCCCCATACACACGGTCGGACTTTTTCATGGATTCTGTCCGATCGGACAATGTTGTTGAAAAATCAGACCGTGTGTATGCACCATCGGACAGTGTACGTCGGATTGTCCGACGGACAAAGTCTTATCTCCTCCTTTGTCCGACCGTGTGTACGCAAAACCAACATCAGACAAAGTATGACGGACAGGATCCGACCGACCTGGTCCGCGGATTGTCCGACCGTGTGTATGGGGCTTTAGTGTTGGTGTATTTGTTTCTTTTAGATTTTATTTGTAAAGGTGCTACAAACACTGTCTCTACCCAGGTTATATCTCTGTGTTCTGAGGTGGTAAAGAAGAGAACCTTTTAGGAAAACCTGTGTAGGCAAAGGCCACACTCCTATCGTGTCACCAGTTACAGATACCAGATACCATGAAGAGTTTGTAGCCCTATTTGTAATGACCTTCAATAGATGCACATGAATATTGATCTTTAGCTACCAAATGGCTACATTAAAAATGCTCCAGGTTGGACTTACTTGGCGGGGAAGTCTTACAAGTCTTCGCCTTAGGTGAGATTCCATCATCAGCTGTAGTAGATTTAAAATAGAGAACAAGTTTATCGTACATGGCAATATGGGAAGGAGGTTGAGTTCTGGGTTAGGATAAGCCCAAAATACACTGGATCCTACACTTTAGACTAGCCTATAATCCCTCCCAGATTTTTATGCAAAGTCTCTCATTGTTACCTTTAAGATCACAGACTGTGCTGGCTGGATTCTTCCAGATTTTATTACAAGTATTAGTGGTATCTCAGTCTTCACCTTCCAAGGCAGGCAAACATGGGAAAGTTCTGGTGTATTACTTCCCACTCAACCAGTCGTTTACCACATCTGCCTATATAGGGACAGCTCGTTCCCTCTCGACCTTATGCTCTCTTCTAATGCAGCCAACACCCTCAGGGGTTCCACCCTATATGGGAGATCCCTGCTTCCTTTCAAGGACATTCCCAAAGTCTAGGGGAGATGGAACTTCCAAGACAAGCCATAGATTAGAGAAAAAGAAAATAGCTTGATTCCCCCATTCACACAGTCTGTATTGATGGGGGAATCTCTCCCGTGGTGCTATTGTGTTAATAGCCAATAGGCTAATGAGCCGCTCGGCCGTTATCATAAAGAGCGGATGGGGACTCCCCCCCCCCCCGCCCGCCGCCTTCCGCCGATCTGCCCGGGTCTCCCCTCCCACTGGGAGTCCCGAGCCACCAGCCGGCACAACCGCTGGCTGGTACGAGACCTAAACAAAGCCGCAATTGATCGGATCTCTGATGTAAAAACCCGGGAGTGACGTTGCAATGTCACTTCCGGTTTACTCGGCTGCCAATGGCGCCGATTAAAAAAAAAAAAAAAAGGCAGTATTCCAAAACTGATATTTCGCCGTTTTGAATACTTTGAAGTGCAAAGGAGGGGTTTGGGGTCCCTCCATAAAGAGTACCAGTCAACGCCTATTACTGAAACAAAGGATGTTTACATTCCTTGTGACAGCAATAAAAGTGATCATATTTTTTTTCTAAAGGGGCAGTATTAAATAAAATAAAAAAATATTTTTTTAAAGCACAAAAGAAAATGCATATATATATATATATATATATATATATATATATATATATTACCTTGGAAGTAACAAGTGTCAAAAATAGGCTTGGTCCAGAAGTGGTTAAAAACACACTGGTTGTTTAATCTCTTGCCAACCACCCAATGCATATGCGTGGCAGCAGGGTGAGATGAGCTTAAGGTGGCGTTAAACCCACAAGCAAACAGTTAAAATATTGCAGCTTACTAATTCTTTGTAATGGCTGCATTTGTTTCCTTTTTAAGGCTTTCTTTCTTCTATTCTCATCTGGTAATCCAGCCGGCAAGTCTGTTAAGCTTTTGAAAAACAAGCTCTCAAGCAGAATGTATCAGTTTATGCAATATACTAAAATATATGAAGAGCTGGCAACTCCGACATCCATGTTTGATCTTTATTAGCTGCATAATGGCGATAGTGAAAGCGGAGTTCCACCCAAAAGTGGAACTTTCGTTTTAAGGACTCCTGACATGCCACATTTGTCATGTAATTATTTTTTTTGAGGGGGGGGGGGTGGGTACCAAGTTTTGACAGGTGACGTGAGCAGAAGTTTTCTCCCCCTCCCTCCCTTTAATCTTCTGGGACACGTCACAGGTCCCAGAAGATTGCCCGGCCATTCAGGGCGCGCAGTGAAAAATGCGCATGCGCAGTGCGCACCTGTCTGTGAAGCCGCAAGCTGTCACAGCCGGGTGCCCACAGTGGTGATGCCAGCACTGCGGAGAGGAGATAGAGAGAACTGAGGCTTCGGGCGGTCGCATCGCTGGACCCTAGGACAGGTGAGTGTGTGTTTGTCAGGGTCCTGGCCGCCCCGTGCGGCCCAGATTGCCTGCACACATTCCCGACCCTCCCAGGCATCAGCGCGGGCGTGGGCGCGTGCTGCGGGCGCGTGCACGACCGGTAGCGCTGTTTGGCGCCAGTGTCCCTTCGTCTGCAGCTCTGACCTGAGTTTCCCCTGTCACCTGCCTGTATCTGCCTGAATCCCTTGGAACCCGACCCGGCTTGTTTGACCCTGCTGTCTTCTCTGCTCCTTGACCCCGGCTTGCCTGACCCTGTTTCTGGACTGTGTTACCTGTTGCTGAACCTCTGCCTGCCATTGACCATCCTTCTGCCTGCCGTTTATGCCTGTCTGCCTTACACTGTGACCCGGCCTGTCTGACTACCTCTGCCGTCCGAGTGTGCCTCTCTCCTGCACAGGGCCTGCTACTGCTGCTGCTGCTGCTGCTGTTCCAGTGTCTGCCTCTCTCTCGGATCATCCGATCCCTGCCTGCTGTATCATCTCCTGCAGTTCCTTCTACCAGAGGACCAGCATCAGCATCCATCCTGCACCAGCTGACCCCACTGGACGGACACTCCTACTCCGCTGTGCTCACGGGACCACTGTCTCCATTCCAGTGGACCCTGAACCAGAGCCGTAAGAGAGGTCTCCTTCCGTCAAGCCAGGCTCGCCACCAGGTACCTAACAGTGTTTATTAAAAGTCAACAGCTACACTTTTTGTAGCTGCTGACTTCTAATGAACACGGAAACGGCTGGAACTCCGCTTTAAAAATAGCTTACGCATTTCGGAAAGTAGCCTTAATCATGCTACAAAAAAGCTGCCTTTTTCCAGAATGTATTTGTTTACATGGATAGAGACAAACCATTTACCACTCACAGGAGTGATTAAAACGATCAGCTTTTATTTATTCATATAAAACCTTTATCCCAAAATGAAAAAAAAATGTTTATTGTAACTGATTTAGCAGTGCTCTGCCCTGTCACTATGTAAAAAAAGAGGTTATGACCCAGGATTCTCATCCAGGAAGGTTGAGGGGCTCCAGGGAACTTGTTCCATTTAGAGGAAACTGAATTTTCAGTTTCCTCATTGGTTGGTAAAACTTGTTTTGGGACCTGGACCTGGGAGGAATGAAATCGCCAATCCTGGATCTGTGTTTTGAGGACCACCAGCACACTAATTGGATAGGTGCGTGTCTTTTAAGAGACCTGACTAGGGTTCTGGGTTCTACCCCAGCAGACAGGAGGTTGTTGCCCAGAAGTCAGAAGTGCTCTACCCCTACAGACAGACAGAGGAGGTCTCCATTCAGGAGTACAGATGGGAGCCAGAGAAGCAAGGGGCTGCCAAGTATATGGATCAAGCTTTTGGGATTGGTACTGAATAGTACTGTGTCACAGGCTGTGGAACCAGACTAAAGTCCAGGAGGCTTAATGTTGTTTGTTCTTTGAATGGAAGATAAATGCTGAAAACCCCTGCGAGGGAAACTTGTTTGATTCCTGAAGCTTTTTTTTAATAGGCTTAAAAAGAAGAATTCAGTGAGTGGCTATGTCCTTAATGTGCTACCACTTGAAGCTACATCTCACACTGACCATAAAGTATTAGTTGGAGTTTTTCAGTTAGTAAGGCCCAGAACGGAAAAGAAAGAAAGAAAAGTAGTGCATGGCCGGGCATGACAGTGTGTTAAGGAGAGACAATGTATGGGTTAATATAAAGAGCTAAGAGGGGAGGGGACAGTGAGTAAAGTCCAAGGGGGAGTGGTAGTATTTAAGGAGGAGGTGGGACTGGGCTGGGGAACAGAAAGTTGTGGAGAAAGAAAGGAGGAGGAGGCAGTTTTTTCTCTGCTCCTGCAACATGACTGAGATGTCATTCGGGCAAGTTTGCCAGCAGCAGCGGCGAGCAGGGGACCGGAGTGGCTGCACAGCCAGATCACGGCCTTTATGGAGAACCAGGTGAGCGGATCAAGGCTGGGAGGGGAGGGTCGCTGCGCGAGCGGAGGTCGCGGCTTCTGGCACGCTGTTTTCACCAGGGTCCTCATCCAGGGCCGTGCGCCATGCTAGGAGCCCTCTGGGGGGGGGGAAAATCCGCTCCTCCAGCAAAGAGAAGCCGACAGTCTGCCTGAGCGGGGCCTGGGCGAACTCCACGCCGCTGGCCCGGCCCGGCTGCGTTGTGTGCAGTTGAACATTTTCTCTATGCTATTCATCTTACGGGCATCGACAACAAGCGGACTTACTCCTTGCCTCGATTTTCAGTGGGACAGGTTCAGAGAGTTAGCCGGCCAGGGAAGAGGGAGGAGTTTTTTGCTCGGGCAGGATATGGGAGATGGCATTGGAGTCACCACAGGATGTACCCGGGATATGGCATTGGAGTCGCCATGGGATGTACCCGGGCAGTCAGTTAGTGAGTCCAAATGGGCGGCTTACGTGAAGGTTTGAAAGGAATGGTGGGTTTCCGTGTAGGAGAATGTTTATGGAGAAGTGACACACTGGCAAGAACACTGTGCACAGATGGATGACTTTTACAGAAGGGGAAACCAGCACTGAAGACAAACCACACAGAGGGAGACCATCAGTGTTGGACAGCCTGCACCCCTCCTTCGCCAAGAACTCAATAATGGCATATTGCTTCTGCTTGGAATCCATTATTTGCTTACAATGAAAAAATATTTAATATATGGGAAGTGTTACTTTACCAACCTGTGAAAATTGAATGACCTATGTAAGTTATGTAGCACCCTCCTAGGTAGGTTCTAGAAGAGAGTATCATTTTTGATCTTTCTGCTTACCAGGAAGATGGTCAGGTAAAAGTAAAACTTAGAGTGCTCTCTGCCTACCAGGGAGCAGGATCTATTGGTTAGGTCTGCTCATGGTACTCATGTGCAACTCAGCTTGTTTGACTGTCCTTCACTGGTCCAATAGGGAGGCATATTGGACAGCAGGAGGGGACCTGACAAGTGAGTGCACAGGCTTTGCTACAGTCCTGGCAGTTGGCAGAGGAGAAATGCTGCATTGCATGTTTGGATACTGTATAAAAGCCAAGGGCACAGGTGCTCAGAGTTAGTTGAGCCGGGGAACAGAGTCCAGGAGAGAGGGGGTGGCTGCCCTCTCCTCCACAGAGGTGGTCGTGCAGCCTTGGGTGGTTGACCCAAGGGCCTAAAGAGTCAGAGAGAAGCTGAACCCAGAGGTCCTGCAGAGCTGACTGGAAGGGAGACACCAGGAAGGATCTGGAAGGGAGACACCAGGAAGGATCTGATTCTGCCTACTGTGAGTACAGATCTGTGTCTTTGGGGCCTGTCAATTAAGGCCCGCCCCCTTCATCTAGAAGGGTCAGTGGATGGGTGTCAGTAAAGGAGATGCTAAAGAGTATCCTGAAGATAACGTACTGCATCAAGTCTGCTACTAGTGAGAGCAAGAAGACTTAATTCCTCCATACATGTGGCTGTATGGTTAAAGCAGTGTGACTGCTTTCACAAATGATCTGGTGAGGTCAAGTGAGAGTTGTCCTTATCCATAGTAAATAGTTCTAGTTGGAGTATCCCACTAATCCCTTCTCCCATCCAAGTTCCAAAATAAATAGCAAATGAACCCCAAATACCCTGGACTGGTCATTGAGTAACGAGCAAGCGGGAGAAAGGTGGTACAAGTGGAAACCCTTAGCAACCAGCTGGAGGTAACTGGAGAGAGGCCTAAGAAGTCAACAATTAGTAAGCCCTATGGGGACAGTGCTACAGTTAAAAAAGTAATGCACACTTTTGCATTACTTTCCCCTTAGCCCTTGTACATTGCTGTGAATCATAGTTTTGATGCATGCATTTCTTTTTCATTTTTTTATTTGTAGTGGCCCTTCAAACACTACCTCTACCCAGACCATACCTCCTGACATTCTGAGACGGTAAAGAAAAGCACCTTTTAGCAAAACCTATGTAGACGAAAGACACATTCTTATAATGACTCCAGTTACACATATCATGAAAAGTTTAAAGCCCTTTTTGTACTGAAGTTTAATAGTTGCACATGAATATTGATCTTCAGCTACATTAAAGATTACCCAGATTCACTTACTTGGCTCACAGTTATAGGTGTCAATCTCTGTAGTAAAAAAAAAAAAAGAGAAGATGTTATATTAGGCATAGCAATATGGGTAGGAGGGTGAGGTCTAAATCAGGATAGCCCCAAAATGCACTGGATCACAAACATAAGACTACATCATAATCTCTTCTAGATCTTTATCCAAGGTCTCTCATGGTTACCTTCAAAATCACAGACTGTGCTGCCTGGACTTCTTGACAGTTGAGGTTCTAGTGTTATCTCAAGCTTTATCTTTCAAGGTATGTAAAACTTCCCACTCAACCAGATGCTCAGCACATCTGCATATATGGGGACAGGTACAGCCTGTTTTCACTGGACCTTTGTTCTTTTCTCCAAAAGCCCACATCTTTGGTGGTTCCTCCCTGTAGGGTAGATCCCTGCTTCCTTCCATGGCTAGACCCAAGGCCTAGGGAGACTAAACTTCTAAGATGGCATCCTGACAAGGGCTTGTGAAGTTGCCATCTTAGAAGTCTAGTTTCCCTTAGGCCTTGGACCTAGCCATGAAAGGAAGCAAGGATCAACCCTACAGGGAGGAGCATCTTAAGGTGATGGACGCTGGAAAAAAAGCAAAGGTTCTAGAGAGACAAGCTGCCATTGGCTCTACATATGCATATGTAGTGATATGTGGCAGATTAAATACTCTATGCTTAGAGAAACGCTATTGTTATTAATAGACTGACTACAGCCCACTGCTGACTACAGAGATCACAAAAATGCAAAAGGAAAATTAACAAAAATACTACATTCCTACATGTTATTATGCAAAAATTATTGGTTAAATCCACAAGTATTTTTCACCACTGGCCTTTGAAAATAACAAATGCAATACTTTAGAGATTTGAAGAAAGTGTATTGTAATACTTTTAATATTTAAACAATACATTTTTATAAAGGTCTGTATATCAGGTTAAATGAGGGACAATTGAGGAGGAAAAATGGACAGTCAAATTTGGTTTGAAAAAAAAAAAAAAGGACAGTTCCTTCAAATGTGGATCAGTTGGGAACTATACCCAAACAAATCGTCTAAACTACATCATATTTTAAACTGCACCTTACAAAAACATTTCCCGGCATCCCTACAGATCTACTGACTGCATTCTCATACCAAGAGGGGAGCTGGACCTGGGAGCATGATCATTTAAAAGGATATAATTACTCTTTAGATCCCTTTTACACTGAGGCGTATTTCAGGCGCTACAGCGCTTAAAATAGCGCTGTAAAAAAGCTTTACCACTGACGCCCGGGGCGACTCAGTGTGAAAGGGGTCTTAATAAAGCAATACAAAAGAATTTGAGGAGGCAGAAAAATTGAGACTACCACTAAAATCTCTCAACAAGAAGAAGAAATCTAAAAAAGTGACATATTTACAGACAATTTTATGTTCTGTGATATTTCACAGTATCTAGTGCCAGCAAACATACCGTATATACTCGAGTATAAGTCGAGTTTTTCAGCACATTTTTTTGTGCTGAAAGTGCCCCCCTCGGCTTATACTCGACACAAGCACGTTTCTGCAGAAAAAAAATGAATTTTCCGACCCGACTTTGCGGCCCCATATCACAGGGCCACTTGGTGCTAGGAACCCCAAATTTGGTGTGCAAACTCAGTGGATCCAACAACATATCCAAATTTGGAGTTCCTAGCAACAAGTGGCCCCGATATACAGGGCCCCAAAGTCAGCCAACTGTGTCCATCTGCAGCAATGTCATTTCGGGACCCTTTGGGTCCAGAGACCCCAAATTTTGGCTGCAGCTAGGGGGCATCTAGGAACCATTAACTACCAAGTTTGAAGTTCAGGTGACCTATGGCTGCAAATGGGCACAGTGAGGCACGCAAATGGGCACAGTGAGGCTGCAAATGGGCATTGTTGACCCTCTTTTCCACTTCCAGTAGCTGGGCATTTCTCACACTAGGCTTATACTCGAGTCAATAAGTTTTCCCATTTTTTTGTGGTAAAATTAGGTGCCTCAGCTTATATTCGGGTCGGCTTATACTTGAGTATATACGGTATACATATTCTTTAAACAGAACCAAAAAAATGATACACTATATTACCAAAAGTATTGGCAATAGTTGAAGCTGTTACAGCTGCAAAGGATGGGCCAACTCAATATTGAACCCTACGGACTAGGACTGGGATGCCATTAACCGGTTCCCGACCGGCGCACGACGATATACGTCGGCAGAATGGCACGGACAGGCAGGAGGGCGTATATATAAGTCCCTCCTTAATGTCGTCCGTGCCATCGGGAGCGCGCCGGGAGCGGCGTGCTCCCGCACCGGTCGGGACCCCCGTGAGGCCGGTCGCGGGTCCCGCGGACTCGATCGCCGCGTGGACACCCGCGATCGTCTCACGGGAAGGCAGAACGGGGAGATGCGGAAATAGACAGCATCTCCCCGTTCTGCCTAGCAACTAGTGACGCCGATCTCTGCTCCCTGTGATTGGAACAGAGATCAGCATTCACTAGCTGACAGCCACGCCCCCCCCCACAGTAAGAAACACACCCCTAGGCATACTTAACCCCTGCACTGCCACCCCCTGGTTAACCCCTTCACTGCCAGTGTCATTTATATAGGAATCAATGCATTTAAATAGCATTGATTGCTGTATAAATGACAATGGTCCCAAAAATGTGCCAAAAATGTCCGATGTGTCCGCCATAATGTCGCAGTCACAATAAAAATGACTAATAAAAAAAAAAATTATTAATAAAAATGCTATAAAACTATCCCCTATCTTGTAAAAGCTATAACTTCTGCGCAAACCAATCAATAATCGATTATTGCGATTTTTTTTTACCAAAAATATGTAGAAGAATACATATCGGCCTAAACTGAGGAAAAAAAAATGTTTTTTTTTTTATATATTTTTGGGGGAATTTTTATTATAGCAAAAAAATATGTGTTTTTTTTCAAAATTGTCGCTCTTTTTTGTTTATAGCGCAAAAAATAAAAAGCAAGACCAAATACAACACTTACCAGAACAGTATCCCCACTTCTGATCCTTATTATAGTCTTCTGTTGTAGCGCACCACAAGCGAGCATCAGAGATTCCATCATTAGTACAATATGAATACCACTTGTCGTTATACTTAAATGGGAAGACACAGGGTTGACCATCAGCATTTCCACCTACTGCAGAGATCACTGTGCAAAAAAATATAACAGAGTTACCTGTCAAGGGAAACTATACCAAAGTCCTTCTCTAGCAGGATAAGGATACAAAAATGTATTAAGGAAGAGTAAGAAGAGTAATAATGGAAGGAATCCCTCATTAACCATCAGACTTTTTTCGAAGTAGAAGAATCATGACTGCTGAGAACTATTGGCTTAGCTGACCATTACGCAATTATGTACCATTTTCAGCACTGCTCAAAGGCAAAGCTTTATTTGATTAAACAGCATATTATTAGCCACTAGCCATTAGCCACCATCTTTAATTAACCAACATAAATCAACATAGACTATGGGCACCCAAAGCTTACACTGCCATATTTTTCAAAAGAGATCATTCCCTACTGCGCATGGGCAGCCGCTAATGTGCATATGTCCAATACCAGGTGGCGGAAGGGCACATATCAAAGTGTTACTGAAGACAAAAGAGACAACCTATAGGTAGAAAATCAACAAACGAAACTTTGAAAGGCTGTTAGTGCTGTAAAAACTGCACAGAACTGGGAAAGGAGGCATTAATGAAAGTTACATTTATCCTTGTATTGTATGTTGGTGGGTTTAATATCACTTTAATGAAAGCTGTAGATTTAAATGTATTAAAAATTATGTTTTAAATTACATTAACAGTTATTGGCTTTTAAGGCCAATAGGGTACTAATTGGCTCATGTACTTTTAAATTCCAGCATTGCTTTTGATGTGCAATAATTTCTGTTGCTACATTCCAAAATAGGTAGTCATTGCATTCAATATAAATGAATGAAACTGGCTATGGGTTTATACAGTGCTGTAAAAAAGCAATTGCCCCTCACATGCTGAATCATAAAGGAACAGTGATTGACCACATTTTCTTGGAAAGACGAGTTAAATTGCACTTGCCACACCCAGGCCTGATTACTGCAAGACCTGTTGAATCAAGAAATCACATAAATAGAAGCTGTCTGACAAAGTGAAGCCCGCTAACAGATCACAAAAAGCCACACATCATGCCATAATCTAATAAAATTCAAGAAGAGATTAGAAACAAACATGTATTGTACTAGGAAGGGGTTCAAAGCCATTTCTAAGGCTTTGGAACTCCAGTGAACCACAGGGAGAGCCATTATCCACAAATGAAGATAACTTGGAACAGTGGTGAACCTTCCCAGGAGTGGCCGGCCTACAAAAATTACTCTAATGCCCCGTACACACGGTCGGAAATTCCGACCACAAAATCCGTCAGATTTTTTCCGACGGATTTAGTCCGACACTGGTGTTGCATACACACGGTCGGACAAAGTTGTCGGAAAATCCGATCATTCTGAACGTGGTGACGTTCGTTGCGTACGACGGAACTACGTAGAGGCTAGTAGCCAATAGCTTTGGTCTTGTAATGTGATCTGAGCATGCGTGGCACTTTGTGCGTCGGAATTCGCTACACACGATCGGAAAAAGTCCGATCGGACTTTGTTGTCGGAAAATTTGAGAGCAGGATCTCAATTTTTTTCCGACGGAAAAAGTCCGATGGAGCCCACACACGGTCGGATTTTCCGACAACATAGTCCGATAGGACATTTTCCGTCGGAAATTCCGACCATGTGTACGGGGCATAATGCCCCGTACACATGGTCGGAAATTCCAATGAAAAATGTCCGATCGGACCATGTTGCCGGAAAATCCGACCGTGTGTGGGCTCCATTGGACTTTTTCCGTCGGAAACTCAGACGGAAAAAAATTTAGATCCTGCGCTCAAATTTTCTGACTTTTTCTGATCGTGTGTAGAGAATTCCGACGGACAAAGTGCCACGCATGCTCAGATCAAATTACGAGACCAAAGCTATTGGCTACTAGCCTCTACGTAGTTCCGTCGTACGCAACGAACATCACCACGTTCAGAATGATCATATTTTCCGACAACTTTGTCCGACCGTGTGCATTCAACACCAGTGTCGGACAAAATCCATCGGAAAAAATCAGACGGATTTCGTGGTCGGAATTTCCGACCGTGTGTACGGGGCATAAAAGCATGGCGACGACTCATCCAGGAGGTCATAAAAGAACCCAGAACAACATCTAAAGAACTGCAGGCCTCACTTGCCTCAGGTAAGATCAGTGTTCACGATTCAACAGTAAGAAGGAGACTGGGAAAAAATGGCATCCACGGGAGAGATCCAAGGCCAAAGCCACTGCTGACCAAAAAGAACACAAAGGCTCATCTCACATTTACCAAAAAACATCTTGATTATCCCCAAGACTTTTAGGCAAATATTCTGTGGACTGATGAGACAAAAAATTTTCTTTTTGGAAGGTGTGCATCCCTTTACATCTCGCATAAAACTAATACAGTACTTCATAACAAGAACATCATACCAACAGTCGGACATGGTGGTGGTAGCGTGATGATCTGATGCTGCTTTGCAGCTTTAGGACCTGGAGGACTTACCATAACTGATGGAACCATGAATTCTGAGCTCTATCAGAAAATTCTAAAGACGAATGTCCGGCCATCGGTTCGTGACCTCAAGCTCAAGCAAATTAGTTTTTCGTTAAAATTCGTTAATTCGTAAGCATACGAATCAACGAATGGTTTACTAAAAATTTGAACGAAAAACGAACTATCGAAAAGAACGAATATGGAAAGCAACGAAAATACAAAATAATTAAATTAGAAACAACGAAAATACGAAAGAATGAACATCCGAAAAACGAAAACAGAAACAACGAATATACCGAACAAAGATTCAAAATAACAAAAATGAAAATGAACGAAAAATCGAAATTACAATTATTCGGAAAACGGAATTCAAAACAACGAAAATACGAAATAACGAAAATTCTGCTGATCGAGAATCCGAAAGAACAAATTGTTAGTTCTGATTCGGAAATATTCCATCCAGAGTCCAGATAGGGTGTGGTTGGGTCAGAGGCACTGTTTTGGTGGATATGTGAGTTAAAGCGGGATTCCACCCTAAAGTGGAACTCCCGCTTTTCGGAACACTCCCCCATTCCGGTGTCACATTTGGCACCTTTCAGGGGGGAGGGGGTTGCAGATACCTGTCTAAGACAGGTATCTGCACCCACTTCCGGCATAAACTCCCACGGGAGTTTACGCAAGTTCCTGTCCCGGCGCGCTCATGCGCAGTAGGGAATCGGGAAGTGAAGCCACTTCCTGATTCCCTCACCAAGAATGGCGCCGGCTACAGCAGAGAGCCGAGCGATCGATTGGCCTCGGCTGCCGACACCGCTGGACCCTGGAACAGGTAAGTGTCCATTTTTTAAAAGTCAGCAGCTGCAGTATTTGTAGCTGCTGGCTTTTACTTTTTTTTTCTGTACAGTCCCTCCTTAAGTTCTGACTTGTGAGAGAGAAATTCTTTGTTTCTTAAACATATAAATAGCATACATATTACGTAAAATTACGAATTATGCTCCGATTACGAATCTATGAAAACAATGTTACGAACGTAAAAATAAATGATCTCACGAAAGTACGAATGTAATTAAATCTACGAAAATAAGAATTTCGAATCAACGAAAATTTGACTCATGGAAATACGAATCTTTTCGAATCAACGAAAATATAACTCTTACGAAAATACGAATGTGTCCGAATATGAAATATAACGAAAATACGAATTTTCGAATCAACGAAAATTAGACTAACAGAAATACGAATCAACGAAAAAATTATTCTTACAAAAGTTTGAACGAGTCCGAATATGAAAACCCATGGATTACGAAATTACGAATCGTTGCGTATCAACGGAAACGAACAGAAACGAAACTAAACTAAACTAAACAAATTTTTCTGTTGTGCACATGTCTACTTTCCTGATTAGGACTAAAAATAGGTCTTCCTTTATTCAGCTTTATTACATAAATGAGGGAGGGATGTTTGTGGTTTAAAGAACAGTTGAGGAAAGGGGAAAGATAGTGCTGGACCTGCAGGGTTATCTTGCTATTATTGTTAACTTAAAGTGGTGTTGCCACCCAAAAAAAAAATTTGGCTTAAAAATCATAAAAAAAAGAAAAAAAAATAATTGTAAAAAAAAAAATTTTTTACTCACCTCTAAATGCATGTTGCTAGGGGGTCCCTCGTAGTCTGCCACCTTCATTGCTCGGGCAATGACGTCACTTCCTGTAGGCGCCGCACAGTCATCTGGGACCTGTCATGTGTCCCAGATGATTGAGCGTCGAATCATGGCGCACAGCGCCGCTCGCGCATGCGCAGTGTGTGCCCGGCTCCGAATGCTGGCGCCGCGAGCGGAGCGGCGAACGAGGGGGGGTCTCATTCACCCGCATCGCTGGACCCCGGGACAGGTAAGTGTTCGATTATTAAAAGTCAGCAGCTGCAGTATTTGTAGCTGCTGACTTTTAATTTACCTCTTTAAGGTATTGATGATGATGTAAATCTTGTTCCTGGGCAGACAGGTTTTTCACCCTAAAGGATCTTCACAGTCTCCTTGACTTGTAGTGTAATGTAATGAGAATTTTAATTGAAATGCTACGCCAATGCTAAGCTGTCCAATTACAACTTTAGTCCATTAAAAGTCAGGAGTACAATCGAAAATACAGTGAGGGAAAAAAGTATTTGACCCCCGCTGATTTTGTACATTTGCCCACTGACAAAGAAATGATCAGTCTATAATTTAATGGTAAGTTTATTTTAACCACTTCGCGCCCGCGCTATAGTTGAAAGACGGCTACAGCGTGGACGCTCCCTGCCGGGAGGGCGTCCCTGGACGTCCTCCTGTTTCGGGGAAGTTCTGTGCTAGCCGTGTCCCTTGGACACAGCCAGTCACAGATTGCTGTAAACGGCCAATCACAGCGGCCGTTTACAGCGCAATCGGCGTGTCCAATGGGAGATGATCTCATATGTAAACATATGAGATTATCTCTTAGCGCCGCTTTCCCTCCTCACACAGAGACAGCGATGAACGGCTGCAGCGGCCGTAAAAAAAAAAAAAAAAAAAACAAATAAAGTGCCATCTGTCCCCGCTGCCATCTGTCCCTGCTGCCACCTGTCCCTGCTGCCACCTGTCCCTGCTGCCACCTGTCCCCACTGCCATCTGTCAGTGCCATCTGTCCCCAGTGCCACCTGTCCCCAGTGCCATTTGTCCCCAGTGCCACCTGTCCCCAGTGCCATGTATAAGTGCCATCTGTCATCAGTGCCACGTGTCATCAGTGCCACATAGTGCCATCAGTCATCAGTGCCACATCAGTGTCACGTGTCATCAGTGCCACATATTAGTGCCACATATCAGTGCCATCTCATCAGTGCCACCTGTCAGTGTCACGTGCCATCTGTTATCAGTGTCACGTGTCATCAATGCCACGTATCAGTGCCATCTGTCATCAGTGTCACGTGTCATCAGTGCCACGTATTAGTGCCATCTGTCATCAGTGCCGCGTATTAGTGCCATCTCTCATCAGTGCCACGTATTAGTGCCACATCATATCAGTGCCGCGTATAAGTGCCATCTGTCATCAGTGCCACATATTAGTGCCCTCTGTCATCAGTGTCACGTGTGTTATCAGTGCCCTGTATTAGTGGCATCTGTCATCAGTGCCACGTATCAGTCCCATATGTCATCAGTGCCACGTCAATGTCACGTGTCATTGTCCTGGTGCTCCAGGGCCTTCAAAAGTGTAATAGGTAGTCAACAAGTTAGATGTGTAATTTATGCTCCTAGAACACGTGATGGCGCTCCCTGCATGTTGGGCCTCTCTAAGTGGCCAGGCTGTGAAAAAGTCACACACATGGGGTATCGTAATACTCAGGAGGAGTAGCAGAATTTATTTTGGGGTGTCATTTGTGGTATACACATGCCATGTGAGAGAAATAATCTATTAAAATTACAATTTTGTGGGAAAAAAAAAGAAAAAAAAATCTTAATTTTGCAAAGAATTGTGGGAAAAAATTACAACATCAAAAACCTCACCATGCCTCTTACTAAATACCTTGGAATGTCTACTTTCAAAAAAGGAGTCATTTGGGGAGTATTTGTTCTTTCCTGGCTTGTTCGGGTCACAAGAAATGAGATCGGCCACTAATGCATCAGATGTGATCAATTTTGTATGATTTGCACCACAGCTTGTAGACTCTCTAACTTTCACAAAGACCAAATAATATCCACTAATTTGGGTTATTTTTACCTAGCAGTATAAATTGTGGCCAAAATTTATGAAGAAAAATTAAATAATTTGCTAAATTTTATCACAGAAACAAAGACATTTTTTTTATTTTTTTCAAAATTTTCGGTCTTTTTTCATTTATAGCGCAACAAATTAAAAACCCAGAGGTGATCAAATACCACAAAAAAAGCTCTATTTGTGGGGAAAAAAAAGGACAAAAAATTAATTTGGGTACAGTGTTACATGAGTAATTGTCATTCAAAGTGTGAGAGCACCAAAAGATGAAAATTGGTCTGGGCAGGAGGGGGGTTTAAGTGCCCAATAAGCAAGTGGTTAAGTGTGAGGGAAAGAACAAACAAATCCAGAAAAACGCATTTCAAAAAAGTTATACGTTGATTTGCATTTTAATCATTGAAATAAGTATTTGATCCCCTATCAGCAAGATTTCTGGCTCACAGGTGTCTTCTATACAGGTAATGAGCTGAGATCAGGAGCACTCTAAAGCCCCATACACACGGTCGGACTTTTTCTTGGATTCTGTCCGATCGGACAAGGTTGTTGAAAAATCAGACCGTGTGTATGCACCATCGGACAGTGTTCGTCGGATTGTCCGACGGACAAAGTCTTATCTCCTGCTGGAAAGATTTGCCGTCAACCCGGTCCGATCACACCAAATCCGATCGTGTATACGGTTGTCCGAAGGACAAAGTGCTACGCATGCTCAGAAGAAATTCTGTGACGGAAGCGCTCGGTCAGGTAAAACTACCTTTCCTAATCGACACAGCACATTCGTCACGCTGCAATGTTAAAATGTCTTTAATGCAGCGCATTCTCTTTTTCTTTACAATGCAACAAGAATGACATGTTTTAGCTGCTCCTATTCACCCGCACTTCTCACAAACTTAGTTCTTTATTACTTTGCAGCATTTATACACTACATGTTTATTTTGACTCTGAACGTAAAAGAATCTTTGTTATTTTTTTACCATGATTTGTCTTTTTTTTAGTTTTTTTTGGGGAATACATATTTGAATGTTTTTTTTTTTTTTTTTTTTTTGGAGGGGGGTTGTGTGTCTCAACTTACCAAAAACACATTATTAACATTTGTATTTCTTGCTTAAATTTACTAGGAGTTTGTGGGTTGTTGGTGCCCCTTGTTAATTCTACTTTAGGATTAGTGAAATGTACCTGCCTACTCAAAGAAAAACTGTCATTGTAGAAAAGTAAAACACAATAGTCAATGATTATTTCAAATCAAAAAAACCTTTATTTAGGTCACACCAACAAACCAAAGAGGAACGCAGCCATGGTGAAACTAGGGGAATTTGCAAAGTCTTGGCCCCCCACGGCAACCATCATTGTTCAAGCGTAGAAAATTGGGGGCCTGAGGAGTACGTATATTAAGGGGAGTGCAATCTGGTCGTGAAGTCCAAAGTCTCCGGAACTGCAGCAGATGCCATCTAGGTCCCCAGGCTCTGGTACTACAAGAGGCTCCATCTTCTCTCAGACCAGACTGATTCCAGGTCGTCACTCTCAGGTCTTCCTTCCACGCTTCCTTGCACGCTGTGGCTGTCGTGCTGGTGGGGTGGCAGAAGGAGGAGGAGGAGGAGGAGGAGGAGGAGGCGGAGCATGGTAGCTATGGCAAACATGTGTGACTGGGGTCATCTCCCCAGCCCTACCCTTATTTAGGACATGGAGGATGAGCCCCTCACACATGTTGCGTTGCCTCACCTCCATACCCATCATTTTTGTGACAACCACCGAGCCAAAGGTCTCCTCGTCGGCGGGTGTGGCATGTAGGGAGTCTGAAGCCTCTCTGATCATGCGGAGCGCTGACTGTGCCGCATAACCCCCCCTTCTCGCCCTTTTGTACGGAAGGCGGAGGGGAGGGGTTTGGGTGTCAGTCAGGCTCCGAGGCCTAGCCCCCTCTTGGCTGCCACTACCCAGCTGGTGGCTGCCACTAACCCCTGCCTCCTCCTGACTGCCACCTTCCACAGCCACCTCCTGGCTGAGGTCTTCCTGTGTATGAAAAAGGGACATAGTTTCAGTTATTTGTTCATCAAACACACACAATTCTCATCTAGTGACTGTTGCAAAATGTTTACAAATAGAAAACCATACAATTCTCAGCCCTGCAGTTTATATTCTGGCCCCAAATGTCTCCAACACCACTGTCTGTTGATATGTCAAACACGTTAGGAACTAAGCAATTGGGGATCCTGAATTAAGTGAACATCATTCATTATTCCCATAAATGGTAACAAAAATACTATACCTGGAACAAGCTGGGCTCCTCCACCTCTTCCATACTGGAAGGCCCAGGTTGCTCCTCGGAAGCCTCAACAGGGGTGGGCTGCGCGCAAGGAAGCGTGGAAGGAGGAGTCGAGGTTGGCTCCGTGACATCAGTCTGGTCTTTCAGAAAATGGAGACTCTGATAGTACCAGAGCTTGGGCACATAGACCTCATCTGCTGAAGTTGCAGTTTCCTCAGACTTCACGACCTTCTTGCGCTCCCTGATATACGCACTCCTCAGGCTGCCAATTTTCTTTCTTAGATCATCAATAGTTGCCGTGGGGAACCTTGGCTTGACAAATTCCACAAGTTCCTCCAGGGCTGCGTGCCTCTTTGGTTTGTTGGTGTAATGTGGGTGTTAACCCTGCCATAAAACGGGAAATTCCCTGAATTTGGCAATGAAGAGGGGGAGAAAACTCATGTCGTTGAATCCCTGCATGATCTCTGCAAGACACAACACCACACAAAACCCTCTCAATTATGTCAGGCTAAACTCTCCTAATCTTCTCCATAAAGAAGCCTCAAGTTCAAATCAGTCTAGGCTAGTTATGTACCAACGTCAAATTGTACCTTCGTTTGTAGCGATCGTCTCGTGCGTGAGTTTTCTCTCCCCTCGTCTCCCAGATCGTGGCTACGACACAGGCGTGTGACGTTTTATATACAGTGCGCATGCGTCAAACTCCGCCCGCCCCTGACGATCTTTCTCGTCTATTCCCCACCCCCTTCTCTTTACGGCGCAGTGGGGAGAGCACATGGCGTGGACACAGCAGGTGCGCCCCAAATATCCCACCAACGAGGAGGAGGACGAGGAAAGTCCGGAGGCAGAAACGTCCCGATCCCGGAGCCTGAAATTCAAGGCCTCCAATATGTCATTTGGAGAAATGTTGGAGATGGTGGACATATTAAAGAGGAGCGACTATGATGGGAAGTATGGGCCTTACCTCAACCCCAATGTCCGCAAGGCCAAGATCATGTCTAAAGTTGTGAGAAGGCTGTACAATCAGTTTGGGGTACAACGATCCAAGGAGCAACTGAGGAAATGCTGGTCAGACCTGAAACTGAGGGAGGCCGATCAGTACAGAAAGATCAAGCGAATTCTTCAAAAAAGTAAGTAGTTGGGTTTTGTGTTTGATTTCTTGCTTGCATACTGCTCCATTGTGGTTTTATTTTTACAAAGTTGTACATTCCAAAATGGCCACTTTCAGGTTCGTCTGTGCATTCGATCGTACTCAGCCTCGATCTTTCTGCCACTGTCATGGTCGTGTGTGTGTGTCCATTCGATCGTACGCAACCTCGATCGTTCGGCCACTTATAATACGATGTTTGGTGTTTTTTTGGGGGAAAGGAAGTTTGTTCTCACTAGAAATGTCATCAAGAATGTAAAGCCAATTTATTCAATGTAAAGGAGAGGTCACCCAGTAGCTGTTTACCCATCTGGACTCTAGAGCACTAGTGCTGGGACACCCAAACCCCCTTTTTATTAGGCTTTTCCACACATGTGCTCCAGTGGATACTAGAGGGGTGTCTCCATCACACAAACTTCTACCAAAAAGCTAGTCAGTTTAGCACCTTTACAAAGTGACTACATTCATGTCGTTGGCATTTGTAACTGGCCAAACTAAAATAGTGTCCGTCACTTTCAACCAATGTTTGTCATTTCCTATTTCTGCCCTCAATAGATTGTGTTGCTAAATCTTCCTTTTGTACATTCTCATAGGGGAGCGAAAACTTGGGCCGTCTGAGGAAACCCCCAAACCAACACCTCCCAAAAAAGGGGAAAGAGCAGAAGCAGAGGAGGAGGAGGAGGAAGGAGAGATCATCGAACTTGGAGAAATTGTCACCACAACAGGTGAGTGTGGGAGAACACAGCTACTGGTAAGCTAATCCATGTATGGCTGCCTCATTTCCAACACCCCATTTTTGTTTGTTTGTGGTTTTTAGGTGACGTGGATGTTGTGGAAGAAAAATCGCACTTTACCACAGAGAGTGCCCACGTACTCATCGGAGAGATAATGGTCTGCAATAGAGATCTAGATTACATAAAGCAAAACATCAATGATGTTCAACAAAAATTGAAGAACATCATTGATGTTTTAGGAAAAATATGAAAACGCACCAAGTAATTAACACACATTTGTGCCAGCTTCTGAACACATTTGCAACTTAAAAACTGTGTGAAATTTGGAACATGCACACATTGTGTCCACATGTGCTAGCTCCCATCATGGTGGATGAATGCCAACGTTTTTTTGGGGGTGCAAACACTTTACGAACTACGAAAGTGGTTGTGGTGAAGGGGTTGCACCCCCAAAAAACGTCCATTCATCCCCATGATGGAAAATGGCACTTTTGAAGCTTCTAGGCATGTGTTTTTACCATCTAATGACCATTTTCAGACCCAAATTGTGTGCATGTTCGAAATTTCCACTTTTCGGGGTGACCCCCCCATGTGATGAAGGCAAGATCAAACACACTTTGAACATATAGTCATGTCTGATCTTGTCTTCACTTTACAAAGTTGAACTTTCCTAGTTCATAGGTTCTGGTTAGCTCCATGCCTGGTTTTACCAATTGCGGAATGTTTGTAAACAATGTTGTAAATAACCAAGATGTTGTCAGTTTTTGGCGTGAAGATTGTAAACGCACTTGTGAATGTTTTCCAAGTAAACTTTTTTATTTTTCTAAATGTGTGGCTTCCTTATTTAAAAAACATAATGCATTATGTATGTAAAATGTAAAGGATATGGGGGGCAATGGGTGTTATTTACTAAAGGCAAATCCACTTTGCACTGCAATTTCCTTTCCCAGGGAACTTTTTCAATGCACTTGTAGAGCATAGCGGATTTGACTTATGTAAATGACACCCACAGTGCTTTGTACGAAAACACGGAGCACAGCATTTTTCAGAATACACACATGTCAGACCTGGTGATGAAAAGGAGTATTTTGGCTGTCAGTTATGCAGGACAAACCTTCTCTAGACCAAAGATTAGGTAGCAAACACACAACATGAGAATAATCTTTTTGGGGAAGAAGAGACTGTTACCTCCTTTTGCCCAGAAAGTGCATTCCCACTGTCGAAGGCAAAGGGAAAAAATGTCAAGGTAAAATAAGCTAAAAAGAAGACTGAAATGACAAGAAATCAGAGGTTGGTTAAAATATCAGATTTATTAAAAAATGCCTCTCACACATCGTCAGGCAGAGCAATGGCCCCCCTACCCACAAAGTACTCCATATATTGCTCGCGGACCACGCGGGCATTTAGAGGGGGCAAGCCTGGACGAGCCACTTGAAGGGCTGTGAGGTCCGCATTTGGAGGGCCCTCCACATCTGGGCCAACGGGCACCACATAGTTCCTGTTATGTCTTTTGAGGAAGTTGTGCAATATGCAACAGGCAAGAACTATGTGGTTCAGTTTGTATTCCGCCAAGTTAAATGCCGTCAGGAACAGGCGGAAGCAGCTGGCCAGGATGCCAAAAGTGTTCTCCACCACTCTTCTGGCTCTGGACAGCCTGTAGTTGAAGACCCTCTGGTCCGGGGTGAGGGTCCTCATCGGGAACGGCCTCATCACATGGGGAGTCAACGCAAACGCTTCATCTGCGACAAAGACGAAGGGGAGTCCTTCGGCATTCTCCTCTGGAGGTGGCAAGCACAGACTGCCACTTTGGAGACGCCAGTAGAACTCCGTGTGCGTAATGGCACCACCATCCGAGATCCGGCCGTTCATCCCCACGTCCACATACATAAACTCGAATGTTGCCGACACCACCGCCAACATCACTACACTATTAAACCCTTTATAATTATAATAGTAGGACCCGAGTTGGGCGGTGGGACGATGCGGACGTGTTTCCCCATCAATTGCCCCTCCGCAGTTAGGAAAGTCCCAACGGCTGGCAAAGTGGGAGGCCACAGTCTGCCATTCCTGTGGCGTGGAAGGGAACTGTGGAGTGAAACAAGAAAAAAAAATTAGTCACTTTGCACTTAAACATTGCAAGCAGATTAGACAATCAACATATTGGAACAAGAGCATTGTATAAAATTGGAGGCTGGAAAGTATTTGCACAGAAAAGTAGAGGCTCCCCTTCACAGATTACTCACCCCCCATCAATCCCCCCACTTCTGATGAGCCATTGGCAATAACTAGGGTTTTGGGGGGGGGGACAGGTAACCCTCTGCACTTCATTGATTGGCAAATGGCTCAATAATGTGTGCTAGTTTGGCCAGACCCTCTGTACCTAACACTATTGGCAGCCCCCAGGAAAGATAAAATAACATTTCAAACACCCCCCCCCCCCAAAAAAAAAGGCAGGCACATTGTGACATTCTGAAATTACCAAGCAAGCTAATATGAGGGAAAGAAGACAAAAAATTAGGAAATGGAATGTATGGAGGCAGCCCCTTGCACTACATGCTTTGCTGAATTCATCCCTAAAGATGCCCACTATAAAGAGGTAAGTATATAGTGTGTATGGACCTTGGGAAAGCCAGCAGATAAAGGATTGGTACCATCTGACAGAGCAGTTGGGGGAGGGGGTTTCCTAATGAGTTTGCCACCCCCCCCACCACCAAAAAAAAAAAATCTCAAGGGGCTCTACATGAAGTAAACCACACAGCAAACATTTGTGCATATTTTCGGGGGTGTTTGGGGGCAAACATTACTATGCAGCAGACAAAAGACATTGATTAAGTGACAAGGCCATAGGTGTCTATTGGGGCAGAAGAGCATGCTGGGGAGGTAAGTGAAGGGAAAAATGCATGAAGGAGAAAAGGGGCACAGCCTATTAGAACATATTGCAATCATGGTAATTAGGGAAGGAGGTCAAAAATCGAAGACATTAGAAAACAGAGCATACATAGAAGGGAATAGTCAAGTAGAAATGATACCTTAATATAGTCCTCCTGCTGGACATGAATGATGGCAGAACAGGTCTCTGGAATAATGAATCCCAGGGCCTGGGGAGAGATACCTGAAGAGAACTTCACATCCTGAAGACTTCTCCCTGTCGCCAAGAACCTCAACGTGGCAACAAGCCTCCGCTCCGGAGTAATGGCTTGTCTCATGCAGGTATCCTGCAGGCTGATAAAGGGGGTCAGCAAAGCCAAAAGACGGTGAAAATCGGGGTCCGTCATCCTGAGAAAGTTCCTGAAATCATCAGGATTATCTCCCGGATCTCACGAAGCAAAGGCATGTGCGAGAATTGGTCTCGCTGAAGCAACCAATTCTTGGTCCACATACTCCTCGTCACTCTGTTCATGGACGGGTCTTGGCTCAAAGCTAAAAGCCCGACACAATTCCGCGTACAGCACGAACTCGGCGACGAGTACGCACGGGAAACATCGCTCACAAGGTCAAAAAAGGTCGGCTGGTCAGAACGGACAAACAGAAAGCACCGATAATCAGCAAGGCCTGAAAGAACGAAATGAATACCAGAAACGAGCAGACAATAAGCAGTGCAAATCAAAGCGTCCTATATCAAGATATAGGCCGCAATGACCAACAAATGCGAACTGACTACACGCACTATTAAACAGATACGCACGACAAGCACAAACTGAAGAGCAGTAACGATCTGAGTCAGAAAACTGAGAAGCGCGAATATTAAGTCACCAAACTTCCACTAACTCTCGATAAACACGGGATCAGCAGAAGGAGCCCAACGGGTGCCTGACGTGGTGCTGAACTTCCCTGTTGTAATCTCGTGGACGACGACTTACGTCACGACGTTCTTCCGGACAGGATATTCCGACAACGTAGTCCGACCATGTGTACGCAACACCAACATCGGTCAAAGTACGACGGACAAAATCCGACCGACCTGGTCCGCGGATTGTCCGACCGTGTGTATGGGGCTTAAAAGAGAGAGTGCTCCTAATCTTAGCTTGTTACCTGTATAAAAGAAACCTGTCCACAGAAGCTACCAATCAGATTCCAATGTCTCCACCATGGCCAAGACCAAAGAGCTGTCCAAGGATGTCAGGGACAAGATTGTAGACCTCCACAAGGCTGGAATGGGCTACAAGACCATCGCCAGGCAGCTTGGTGAGAGGGTGACAACAGTTGGTGCGATTATTCACCAAATGCAAGAAACACAAAATAACTGTCAATGTCCCTCGGTCTGGGCTCCATGCAAGATCTCACTTTGTGGAGTTTTAATGATCATGAGAACGCTGTGGAATAATCCCAGAACTACTTGGAAGAATCGTGTTAATAATCTCAAGGCAGCTGGGACCATAGTCACCAAGATAACAATTGGTAACACACTACGCCGTGAAGGACTGAAATCCTGCAGCACCCGCAAGGTTCCCCTGCTCAAGAAAGCAAATGTACAGGCCTGTCTCAAGTTTGCTAATGCACATCTAAATGATTCAGGGGAGAACTGAGTGAAAGTTTAGTGGGCAGATGAGACCAAAATCAAGCTCTTTGGCATCAACTCAACTTGTCGTGTTTGGAGGAGGAGGAATGCTGCCTATGATCCCAAGAACACCATCCACACCATCAAACATGGAGATGGAAACATTATGCTTTGGGGGTGTTTTTCTGCTAAGAGGACAGGACAACTTCACTGCATCAAGGGAACGATGGATGGAGTCATGTACCATAAAATCTTGGGTGAGAACCTCCTTCCCTCGGCCAGGGCATTAAAAATGGGTCTTGGATGGGTATTCCAGCATGACAATGACCCAAAATACATGACCAAGTCAACAAAGGAGTTTCTCAAGAAGAAACACATTAAGGTCTTGGAGTGGCCTAGCCAGTTTTCAGACCTGAAATAATGTGAAGGGAGCTGAAGGCTCGAGTTACCAAACGTCAGCTTAATGACTGGGAGAGGATCTGCAAAGAGGAGTGGGACAAAATCCCTCTGGAGATGTGTGCAAACCTGGTGGCCAACTACAAGAAACATATGAACTCTGATTGCCAACAAGGGTTTTGCCACCAAGTACTAAGTCATGTTTTGCAAAGGGTTCAAATACTTATTTCACTCATTTACATAGTTACATAGTAGATGAGGTTGAAAAAAGACACAGTCCATCAAGTCCAACCTATGTGTGTGATTATATGTCAGTATTACATCGTATATCCATGTATGTTGCGGTTGTTCAGGTGCTTTATCTAATAGTTTCTTGAACTATCAATGCCCCCCGCTGAGACCACCATCTCTGGAAAGGCATTCCATTAAATTCATTAAAATGCAAATCAATTTATAACTTTTTGAAATGCATTTTTCTAGATATTTTAGTTGTTATTTTGTCACTGTTAAAATAAACCTACCATTAAAATTATAGACTAATCATTTCTTTGTCAGTCGGCAAACGTACAAAATCTGCAGGTGATCAAATACATTTTTCCCTCACTGTACAGTGCCGTGCAAAAATATTCACCCCCCTGGGCTTTGTTACCTGTTTTGTTACATTACAGCCTTTAGTTCAATGTTTTTTTAATCTGAATTATATGTGATGGATCAGAACACAATAGTCTAAGTTGGTGAAGTAAAATTAGGAAAAATATATACATAAAAATATTTTTCAGAAATAAAAAAACGAATAATCGGAATGTGCGTATGTATTCACCCCCCGTTGTTATGAAGCCCATAAAAAGGTGGTGCAACCAATTACCTTCAGAAGTCACATAATTAATGAAATGATGTCCACCTGTGTGCAATCTAAGTGTCACATGATCTGTAATTACATAGACACA
Source organism: Lithobates sylvaticus (assembly GCA_028564925.1). NCBI lineage: Eukaryota > Metazoa > Chordata > Amphibia > Anura > Ranidae > Lithobates > Lithobates sylvaticus. The sequence goes on from CM053032.1 coordinate 25,845,604, forward strand.
CCTTTTTGAAAGGCCCCAGAGGCTGCAACACTAAGCAAGAGGCACCACTAAACCAAACACTGCCATGAAGATCAAGGAACTCTCCAAACAAGTAAGGGACAATGTTGTTGAGAAGTACAAGTCTGGGTTAGGTTATAAAAAAATATCCATATCTTTGATGATCCCTAGGAGCTCCATCAAATCTATCCTAACCAAATGGAAAGAACATGGCACAACAGCAAACCTCCCAAGAGACGGCCGCACACCAAAACTTACGGACCAGACAAGGAGGGCATTAATCAGAGAGGCAGCACAGAGACCTAAGCCAACCCTGGAGGAGCTGCAGAGTTCCACAGCAGATCCTGGAGTATCTGTACATAGGACGACAATAAGCCGGACGCTCCATAGAGTTGGGCTTTATGGCAGAGTGGTCAGAAGACAGACATTACATTCAGCAAAAAACAAAATGGCACATTTTGAGTTTGCGGAAAGGCATGTGGGAGACTCTAAAAATGTATGGAGGAAGGTGCTCTGGTCTGATGAGACTAAAATGTAACTTTTTTGCCATCAAAGAAAACGCTATGTCTGGCGCAAACCCAACACATCACATCACCCAAAGAACACCATCCCCACAGTGAAACATGGTGGTGGCGGCATCAGTGGGGATGTTTTTCAGCAGTCGGAACTGGGAAACTGGTCAGAGTTGAGGGAAAAATGAATGGTGTTATATACAGGGATATTCTTGAGAAAAACCTGTAGCACTCTGTGTGTGATTTGAGGCTAGGACGGAGGTTCACCTTCCAGCAGGACAATGACCCCAAACACAGTGCTGAACACTTGAATGGTTTAAGGGGAAACATGTAAATGTGTTAGATTGGCCTAGTCAAAGCTCAGACCTCAATCCAATAGAAAATCTGTGATCAGACTTAAAGATTGCAGTCACAAGCATAAACCATCCAACTTGAAGGAGCTAGAGCAGTTTTGCAAGGAGGAATGGGCAAAAATCCCAGTGGTAAGATGTGCAAGCTCATAGAGACTTATCCAAAGCGACTTGAGCTGTGATAGCCGCAAAAGGTGGCTCTACCAAGTATTGACTTTAGGGGGTGAATAGTTATGCACACTGACTTTTTCTGTTATTTTGTCCTATATGTTTGCTTCACAATAAAAAAATAAAAAAAACACATCTTCAATGTTGTGGGCATGTTCTGTAAATTAAATGATGCAAATCCTTGAACAATCCATGTTAATTCCAGGTTGTAAGGCAACAAACCACGAAAAATGCCAAGGGGGTGCATACTTTTGCAAGGAACTGTATATCCAATGCATTTCAGGGGTACAAAAGTGCCCAAACAAGCTGCTGACAAGACCTGTTCCTGTAATTCACACTGGAAAAAACTATAATTGTAGTTTAGGTTCACTTTTGGTTTGTTCACACTGATTGTGAGTAATTTTCAAAATTAGTTTCGTATTTTCAGATTTGATTCATATATTCGTTGTTCCAAATCAATTTGTATTTCGGAAGTCATTTTGAGAGATTGGCTATATTCTTTTTAACATGTTAATTTGTTACTTTGGAGATTACCTATGTACAGGGCCGTCTTTAACATTGACTGGACCCTGGGCAAACATTTTCTTGGGCCCCCTCTTCCATGCAATTTCGCTCTCCACATGCTTTGAGACATACAATAAATAGCAACTAGACTCAAAATCAGTTTAGTGAATCAGATCAGGCAGCGATTGGTTGCCAGATGTTACAGTGTATCATTACCGCTCACTGACTGGCTGCTAGAGGTTACAGAACACATTATGGCTCACTGTTAAGCCCCATACACACGGTCGGATTTTCCTATGGATTCTGTCCTATCGGACAATGTTGTCGGAAATTCCGACCGTGTGTAGGCACCATCGGACATTTTCCATCGGATTGTCCGACGGACAAAGTTGTATCTCCTGCTCTAAAAATTTTCCGACAACAAAGTCCGATCACACCAATTCCGATCGTGTGTAGCGAATTCCGACGGACAAAGTGCCACGCATGCTCAGATCACATTACAAGACCAAAGCTATTGGCTACTAGCCTCTACGTATTCCTGTCGTAGGCAACAAACGTCACCACGTTCAGAATGATCGGATTTTCCGACAACTTTGTCCAAGTTGAACTTTCCTAGTTCATAGGTTCTGGTTAGCTCCATGCCTGGTTTTACCAATTGCGGAATGTTTGTAAACAATGTTGTAAATAACCAAGATGTTGTCAGTTTTGGCGTGAAGATTGTAAACGCACTTGTGAATGTTTTCCAAGTAAACTTTTTTATTTTTCTAAATGTGTGGCTTCCTTATTTAAAAAACATAATGCATTATGTATGTAAAATGTAAAGGATATGGGGGGCAATGGGTGTTATTTACTAAAGGCAAATCCACTTTGCACTGCAATTTCCTTTCCCAGGGAACTTTTTCAATGCACTTGTAGAGCATAGCGGATTTGACTTATGTAAATGACACCCACAGTGCTTTGTACGAAAACACGGAGCACAGCATTTTTCAGAATACACACATGTCAGACCTGGTGATGAAAAGGAGTATTTTGGCTGTCAGTTATGCAGGACAAACCTTCTCTAGACCAAAGATTAGGTAGCAAACACACAACATGAGAATAATCTTTTTGGGAAGAAGAGACTGTTACCTCCTTTTGCCCAGAAAGTGCATTCCCACTGTCGAAGGCAAAGGGAAAAAATGTCAAGGTAAAATAAGCTAAAAAGAAGACTGAAATGACAAGAAATCAGAGGTTGGTTAAAATATCAGATTTATTAAAAAATGCCTCTCACACATCGTCAGGCAGAGCAATGGCCCCCCTACCCACAAAGTACTCCATATATTGCTCGCGGACCACGCAGGCATTTAGAGGGGGCAAGCCTGGACGTGCCACTTGAAGGGCTGTGAGGTCCGCATTTGGAGGGCCCTCCACATCTGGGCCAACGGGCACCACATAGTTCCTGTTATGTCTTTTGAGGAAGTTGTGCAATATGCAACAGGCAAGAACTATGTGGTTCAGTCTGTATTCCGCCAAGTTAAATGCCGTCAGGAACAGGCGGAAGCAGCTGGCCAGGATGCCAAAAGTGTTCTCCACCACTCTTCTGGCTCTGGACAGCCTGTAGTTGAAGACCCTCTGGTCCGGGGTGAGGGTCCTCATCGGGAACGGCCTCATCACATGGGGAGTCAACGCAAACGCTTCATCTGCGACAAAGACGAAGGGGAGTCCTTCGGCATTCTCCTCTGGAGGTGGCAAGCACAGACTGCCACTTTGGAGACGCCAGTAGAACTCCGTGTGCGTAATGGCACCACCATCCGAGATCCGGCCGTTCATCCCCACGTCCACATACATAAACTCGTATGTTGCCGACACCACCGCCAACATCACTACACTATTAAACCCTTTATAATTATAATAGTAGGACCCCGAGTTGGGCGGTGGGACGATGCGGACGTGTTTCCCATCAATTGCCCCTCCGCAGTTAGGAAAGTCCCAACGGCTGGCAAAGTGGGAGGCCACAGTCTGCCATTCCTGTGGCGTGGAAGGGAACTGTGGAGTGAAACAAGAAAAAAAAATTAGTCACTTTGCACTTAAACATTGCAAGCAGATTAGACAATCAACATATTGGAACAAGAGCATTGTATAAAATTGGAGGCTGGAAAGTATTTGCACAGAAAAGTAGAGGCTCCCCTTCACAGATTACTCACCCCCCATCAATCCCCCCACTTCTGATGGGCCATTGGCAATAACTAGGGTTTTGGGGGGGGGGGACAGGTAACCCTCTGCACTTCATTAATTGGCAAATGGCTCAATAATGTGTGCTAGTTTGGCCAGACCCTCTGTACTTAACACTATTGGCAGCCCCCAGGAAAGATAAAATAACATTTCAACCCCCCCCCCCCCCCAAAAAAAGGCAGGCACATTGTGACATTCTGAAATTACCAAGCAAGCTAATATGAGGGAAAGAAGACAAAAAATTAGGAAATGGAATGTATGGAGGCAGCCCCTTGCACTACATGCTTTGCTGAATTCATCCCTAAAGATGCCCACTATAAAGAGGTAAGTATATAGTGTGTATGGACCTTGGGAAAGCCAGCAGATAAAGGATTGGTACCATCTGACAGAGCAGTTGGGGGAGGGGGTTCCTAATGAGTTTGCCACCCCCCCCCCCCCCACCAAAAAAAAAAAAATCTAAAGGGGCTCTACATGAAGTAAACCACACAGCAAACATTTGTGCATATTTTAGGGGGTGTTTGGGGGCAAACAATACTATGCAGCAGACAAAAGACATTGATTAAGTGACTAGGCCATAGGTGTCTATTGGGGCAGAAGAGCATGCTGGGGAGGTAAGTGAAGGGAAAAATGCATGAAGGAGAAAAGGGGCACAGCATATTAGAACATATTGCAATCATGGTAATTAGGGAAGGAGGTCAAAAATAGAAGACATTAGCAAACAGAGCATACATAGAAGGGAATAGTCAAGTAGAAATGTTACCTTAATATAGTCCTCCTGCAGGACCTGAATGATGGCAGAACAGGTCTCTGGAATAATGATTCCCAGGGCCTGGGGAGAGATACCTGAAGAGAACTTCAAATCCTGAAGACTTCTCCCTGTCGCCAAGTACCTCAACGTGGCAACAAGCCTCTGCTCCGGAGTAATGGCTTGTCTCATGCAGGTATCCTGCCGGCTGATAAAGGGGGTCAGCAAAGCCAAAAGACGGTGAAAATCGGGGTCCGTCATCCTGAGAAAGTTCCTGAAATCATCAGGATTATTCTCCCGGATCTCACGAAGCAAAGGCATGTGCGAGAATTGGTCACGCTGAAGCAACCAATTCTTGGTCCACATACTCCTCGTCACTCTGTTCATGGACGGGTCTTGGCTCAAAGCTAAAAGCCCGACACCAATTCCGCGTACAGCACGAACTCGGCGACGAGTACGCACGGGAAACATCGCTCACAAGGTCAAAAAAGGTCGGCTGGTCAGAACGGACAAACAGAAAGCACCGATAAACAGCAAGGCCTGAAAGAACGAACTGAATACCAGCAACGAGCAGACAATAAGCAGTGCAAATCAAAGCGTCCTATATCAAGATATAGGCCGCAATGACCAACAAATGCGAACTGACTACACGCACTAATAAACAGATACGCACGACAAGCACAAACTGAAGAGCAGTAACGATCTGAGTCAGAAAACTGAGAAGCGCGAATCTTAAGTCACCAAACTTCCACTAACTCTCGATAAACACGGGATCAGCAGAAGGAGCCCAACGGGTGCCTGACGTGGTGCTGAACTTCCCTTTTGTAATCTCGTGGACGACGACTTACGTCACGACGTTCTTCCGGACCGGATATTCCGACAACGTAGTCCGACCGTGTGTACGCAACACCAACATCGGACAAAGTACGACGGACAAAATCCGACCGACCTGGTCCGCGGATTGTCCGACCGTGTGTATGGGGCTTAAAAGAGAGAGTGCTCCTAATCTTAGCTTGTTACCTGTATAAAAGAAACCTGTCCACAGAAGCTACCAATCAGATTCCAATGTCTCCACCATGGCCAAGACCAAAGAGCTGTCCAAGGATGTCAGGGACAAGATTGTAGACCTCCACAAGGCTGGAATGGGCTACAAGACCATCGCCAGGCAGCTTGGCGAGAGGGTGACAACAGTTGGTGCGATTATTCACCAAATGCAAGAAACACAAAATAACTGTCAATGTCCCTCGGTCTGGGCTCCATGCAAGATCTCACTTTGTGGAGTTTTAATGATCATGAGAACGCTGTGGAATAATCCCAGAACTACTTGGAAGAATCGTGTTAATAATCTCAAGGCAGCTGGGACCATAGTCACCAAGATAACAATTGGTAACACACTACGCCGTGAAGGACTGAAATCCTGCAGCACCCGCAAGGTTCCCCTGCTCAAGAAAGCAAATGTACAGGCCTGTCTCAAGTTTGCTAATGCACATCTAAATGATTCAGGGGAGAACTGAGTGAAAGTTTAGTGGGCAGATGAGACCAAAATCAAGCTCTTTGGCATCAACTCAACTTGTCGTGTTTGGAGGAGGAGGAATGCTGCCTATGATCCCAAGAACACCATCCACACCATCAAACATGGAGATGGAAACATTATGCTTTGGGGGTGTTTTTCTGCTAAGAGGACAGGACAACTTCACTGCATCAAGGGAACGATGGATGGAGTCATGTACCATAAAATCTTGGGTGAGAACCTCCTTCCCTCCGCCAGGGCATTAAAAATGGGTCATGGATGGGTATTCCAGCATGACAATGACCCAAAATACATGACCAAGTCAACAAAGGAGTTTCTCAAGAAGAAACACATTAAGGTCTTGGAGTGGCCTAGCCAGTTTTCAGACCTGAAATAATGTGAAGGGAGCTGAAGGCTCGAGTTACCAAACGTCAGCTTAAGGACTGGGAGAGGATCTGCAAAGAGGAGTGGGACAAAATTCCCTCTGGAGATGTGTGCAAACCTGGTGGCCAACTACAAGAAACATATGAACTCTGATTGCCAACAAGGGTTTTGCCACCAAGTACTAAGTCATGTTTTGCAAAGGGTTCAAATACTTATTTCACTCATTTACATAGTTACATAGTAGATGAGGTTGAAAAAAGACACAAGTCCATCAAGTCCAACCTATGTGTGTGATTATATGTCAGTATTACATCGTATATCCCTGTATGTTGCGGTTGTTCAGGTGCTTATCTAATAGTTTCTTGAAACTATCAATGCCCCCCGCTGAGACCACCATCTCTGGAAAGGCATTCCATTAAATTCATTAAAATGCAAATCAATTTATAACTTTTTGAAATGCATTTTTCTAGATATTTTAGTTGTTATTTTGTCACTGTTAAAATAAACCTACCATTAAAATTATAGACTAATCATTTCTTTGTCAGTCGGCAAACGTACAAAATCAGCAGGTGATCAAATACATTTTTCCCTCACTGTACAGTGCCGTGCAAAAATATTCACCCCCCTGGGCTTTGTTACCTGTTTTGTTACATTACAGCCTTTAGTTCAATGTTTTTTTAATCTGAATTATATGTGATGGATCAGAACACAATAGTCTAAGTTGGTGAAGTAAAATTAGAAAAATATATATACATAAAAATATTTTTCAGAAATAAAAAAACGAATAATCGGAATGTGCGTATGTATTCACCCCCCTTTGTTATGAAGCCCATAAAAAGGTGGTGCAACCAATTACCTTCAGAAGTCACATAATTAATGAAATGATGTCCACCTGTGTGCAATCTAAGTGTCACATGATCTGTCATTACATAGACACACCTTTTTGAAAGGCCCCAGAGGCTGCAACACCTAAGCAAGAGGCACCACTAACCAAACACTGCCATGAAGACCAAGGAACTCTCCAAACAAGTAAGGGACAATGTTGTTGAGAAGTACAAGTCAGGGTTAGGTTATAAAAAAATATCCAAATCTTTGATGATCCCTAGGAGCTCCATCAAATCTATCCTAACCAAATGGAAAGAACATGGCACAACAGCAAACCTCCCAAGAGACGGCCGCACACCAAAACTTACGGACCGGACAAGGAGGGCATTAATCAGAGAGGCAGCACAGAGACCTAAGCCAACCCTGGAGGAGCTGCAGAGTTCCACAGCAGAGACTGGAGTATCTGTACATAGGACGACAATAAGCCGGACGCTCCATAGAGTTGGGCTTTATGGCAGAGTGGTCAGAAGACAGACATTACATTCAGCAAAAAACAAAATGGCACATTTTGAGTTTGCGGAAAGGCATGTGGGAGACTCTAAAAATGTATGGAGGAAGGTGCTCTGGTCTGATGAGACTAAAATGTAACTTTTTTGCCATCAAAGAAAACGCTATGTCTGGCGCAAACCCAACACATCACATCACCCAAAGAACACCATCCCCACAGTGAAACATGGTGGTGGCGGCATCAGTGGGGATGTTTTTCAGCAGTCGGAACTGGGAAACTGGTCAGAGTTGAGGGAAAAATGAATGGTGTTATATACAGGGATATTCTTGAGAAAAACCTGTAGCACTCTGTGTGTGATTTGAGGCTAGGACGGAGGTTCACCTTCCAGCAGGACAATGACCCCAAACACAGTGCTGAACACTTGAATGGTTTAAGGGGAAACATGTAAATGTGTTGGATTGGCCTAGTCAAAGCTCAGACCTCAATCCAATAGAAAATCTGTGATCAGACTTAAAGATTGCAGTCACAAGCATAAACCATCCAACTTGAAGGAGCTAGAGCAGTTTTTCAAGGAGGAATGGGCAAAAATCCCAGTGGTAAGATGTGGCAAGCTCATAGAGACTTATCCAAAGCGACTTGGAGCTGTGATAGCCGCAAAAGGTGGCTCTACCAAGTATTGACTTTAGGGGGGTGAATAGTTATGCACACTGACTTTTTCTGTTATTTTGTCCTATATGTTTGCTTCACAATAAAAAAATAAAAAAAACACATCTTCAAAGTTGTGGGCATGTTCTGTAAATTAAATGATGCAAATCCTTGAACAATCCATGTTAATTCCAGGTTGTAAGGCAACAAAACACGAAAAATGCCAAGGGGGTGAATACTTTTGCAAGGAACTGTATATCCAATGCATTTCAGGGGTACAAAAGTGCCCAAACAAGCTGCTGACAAGACCTGTTCCTGTAATTCACACTGGAAAAAACTATAATTGTAGTTTAGGTTCACTTTTGGTTTGTTCACACTGATTGTGAGTAATTTTCAAAATTAGTTTCGTATTTTCAGATTTGATTCATATATTCGTTGTTCCAAATCAATTTGTATTTCGGAAGTCATTTTGAGAGATTGGCTATATTCTTTTTAACATGTTAATTTGTTACTTTGGAGATTACCTATGTACAGGGCCGTCTTTAACATTGACTGGACCCTGGGCAAACATTTTCTTGGGCCCCCTCTTCCATGCAATTTCGCTCTCCACATGCTTTGAGACATACAATAAATAGCAACTAGACTCAAAATCAGTTTAGTGAATCAGATCAGGCAGCGATTGGTTGCCAGAGGTTACAGTGTATCATTACCGCTCACTGACTGGCTGCTAGAGGTTACAGAACACATTATGGCTCACTGTTAAGCCCCATACACACGGTCGGATTTTCCTATGGATTCTGTCCTATCGGACAATGTTGTCGGAAATTCCGACCGTGTGTAGGCACCATCGGACATTTTCCATCGGATTGTCCGACGGACAAAGTTGTATCTCCTGCTCTAAAAATTTTCCGACAACAAAGTCCGATCACACCAATTCCGATCGTGTGTAGCGAATTCCGACGGACAAAGTGCCACGCATGCTCAGATCACATTACAAGACCAAAGCTATTGGCTACTAGCCTCTACGTAGTCCCGTCGTAGGCAACAAACGTCACCACGTTCAGAATGATCGGATTTTCCGACAACTTTGTCCGACCGTGTGTATGCAACACCAGTGTCGGACTAAATCCGTCGTACCAAATCCGATGGATTTGGTGGTTGGATTTTCCGACCGTGTGTATGGGGCTTTATTTTCTAGAGGTTACAGCACATGACTTCTGCTTGTTGATTGGTTGCTAGAGATTACTGTACATCAATACTGCTCACTGATTGAATGCTATAGGTTACTGAACATGTATACCACTCATTAATTGGTTGTTAGAGGTTACTGCACATTATTACTGCTCACTGATTGGTTGCAAGAGGTTAGTGCACAGCATTACTGCTCACTGATTGGTTGCTAAAGGTTACAGCACATCATCTACCTACTGCCTGCCTGCGTATTCACATGCACCAAAATACAGGGTGCTGTGGCACCCTGTTATTTTAAAGAAGGGTTCCACCTCCAATTTGCTTACTTTTGCAGAACATGATGTTAGGCTTAATGACCACAATTATAGGCAGGACTTTCAAGCATGCTCCTTTACCTCCCAAGTGGGCAGCATTCAGCAGAAGTGATGGCGGATGTGACCCAAGGGGGACATGATATACATATGAATGCAGCCTCTATTTAAATATCAATGCCGCAGTCCACGACTATTTACAAGAAAAACAGAAATGGAAGGCACGCACACCTAGTGCATCACTAAAGATAATTAAATAATAAAAATGTTTTATATAAAAGTGGGTACTCACAAAATGCAACTGACAAAAGGCCATAAAAACAATGCATGGACATAACACGGGTTACAGCTAACACGTTTCAAAGGCGCACCCCCTTCCTAAGAGCTAGGCATATTAATGCCGCCACTATTCACATATCAATGCAGGTTATTTACATGTAAACACAGGGTCTGCAGGTGAGTCATCTGTACATGGCAATAGGGCAGAGATGAGCAGCAGCAGCAGAAGCAAAGGGATAAGGGAATTTAAACTGGGATAGTTGGTAAGTATGAGGCAGCTGCTTTTGGCCCCACTACAATGATGGGGCCCAGGGCAGCTGCCCCTTTTGCCCTGCCTTAACCACTTCAATACCAAGGACGTCATATGACGTCCTTGACATTGAGTGGGGATATCTGAATGATGCGTGCAGCTACAGGCACCATTAAGATAGCAATGTTTCCGGCCGGCGATTCTGTGCACCATAAGAACGATCATAGCGGCAGTTCTGCTGCTTGATCGTTCTTATAGGCAACAGAAGGGGATGCCCCCCCTCCCGCCGCCATCCGGTGCTTCTCCAGGCTCTCCCGTGCCATCGGGGGCCAAGAGAAAGAATCGCCTGCCGCCAGATGACGAACATAGAGATTTCCGGTCATCTCTATGACCATCAGAGGCCCGGGCCCCGGAAGTAAACAAAGCCGAGATCGCGGCTGTCAGCATGGGATCGGTGAATTTTGTTTTACCGATCTCATGCTTTCCAGCCTGGAGGAGAGATGTGGGGTCTTATTGACCCCACATCTCTCCATAAAGAGAACCTGTCACATACATTCCTATTACAAGGGATGTTTACATTCCTTGTAATAGGAATAAAAGTGATCCAAATTTTTTTTTTTTTTTAAAAAGTGTAAAAATAAAAAAAATTAAGTAAAAAAAATAAAAATAAATTTAAAACGCCCCTGTCCCCGGTAGCTCGTGCTCAGAAGCGAATGCACACATAAGTCCCGCCCACATATGTAAACGCCGCTCAAACCACACATGTGAGGTATTGCCGCGTGCGTTAGAGCCCGTGCAACAATTCTAGCACTAGACCTCCTCTGTAACTCTAAACTGGTAACCTGTAAAAAAAAATTAAAGCATAGCCTATGGAGATTATTAAGTCGAGATTATTAATTAACCGAAGTTTGTCGCCATTCCATGATTGTGCGCAATTTTAAAGCATGACATGTTAGGTTTCTATTTACTCGGCGTAACATCATCTTTTATATTATATAAAAAATAAAATAAAAAAAAAAAATCGGGCTAACTTTACTGTTTTGTTATTTTTTAATTCATGAAACCGTTTCTTTTCCAAAAAAAAGGCGTTTGAAAAATTATTGCGCAAATACCGTGTGAGATAAAAAGTTGCAATGACCACCATTTTATTCCCTAGGGTGACTGCTTAAAAAAACATATATAATGTTTGTGGGTTCTGAGTAATTAAAATAGCAATAAAATTATGAAGTTTACATGAAGGAGAATAGGCCAGAATAGGCCCGGTATTGAAGTGGTTAAAAAACGGTCCTGCCTATGTACTCTGTTTGGGTTAGATGGAGGTGGATCCATCAGAATCTCAAAATCTTAATATAACAAATGAAACAAAATTACTGTATTTATCGGCGTATAACACGCACCGGCGTATAACACGCACCCCAAGTTTAGGAGGGCATTTTAAAGGAAAAAAAAGTTTTAGGAGGGAAGTTTAGGGAAAAAAAACTACTTACATTTAAGCGTCATTTGCAGCCAGGGCAGGGACAAGGTCATCTGGAGCCCAGGGCGAACATGACAAATTGCCCCCCCCCCCCCCCCCCCCAAGATATTAAATCATGTGTCAGAAAAAATCCCCCTACCACCAAAAAAAAATAAAACCAAGCACTAATCTGCATGCCTGTACTCCTAAGCATAAATCCCCTCCCTCACAGTACAAATCCACCCCCCTGCTGACATCCCCCCCTCCTGGCTTAAATCTTTATCCCCCCATCCAACCCCCACCCCCCAGCTCAAATCATCTTACCCTATATGCCCCAGCACAAATCCCCCACCCAAAAAAATCCTCTACCCCTCAAATTTCCCCTCCAAGCACAAATCCTCTCCCCCACTCCAATTCCCCCCACCTAGCACAAATACCCCCTCCAAAAAATCAGATCTTAGCACAAATCATCTTCACCCATCTCCCCTCCCAACACAAATCCCCCCAAATCACTACTCCTAGCACACCTACCCTGCTTTCCCTAGAACAATTCTTATCCCCTGCCACCCCTCTCAAATTCTCCCTCCCAACACAAATTCCCCCCCCCCCCCAATCTCCTTGTGGTGCCCCCACCACCTCACATTATACCGTAGTGCCCAGGGCAGCCGCCCCTCCTGCCCACCCCTTGTCCCGGCCCTGTTTGCAGCTTTGCCCAGTGTGATTTGCAGCTTTGCCCAGTGTGATTTGCAGCTTGCCCAGTGTGATTTGCAGCCTGCCCAGTGTGATTTGCAGCTTGCCCAGTGTGATTTGCAGCTTTCCCACATTTAAAATTGCCGCCTGAAAAGACCGAGCGCCGGCGGAAAAGCCCGAGCCGTCTGTTGGGCTCCGCTCGCAGTCCCGCCTCCCTGCTGTTTCGGAAGTGAGTGCAGGGAGGCGGGACTGCGAGCCGAGCAGACAGATCGGTCTTTTTCGGCGGCACTCGTATTTTTTCGGCGACGGTCGCTGTTTTTCGGGCGCCGTTTGATTTTTTTTGGGCACTTTTTTTTGGGGTATCGGCGTATAACACGCACCCACGACTTTCCCCCCCGATTTTAAGGGGGAAAAAGTGCGTGTTATACGCCGATAAATACGGTAATTTCAGATTCATTTGTTTTGTTATGATTCTGAGATTCTGATGGATCCACCTCCATCCAACCCAAACACAATAAGTAGGAATCTGTAATTATTGCAATATATTTCCATGTCACATGTAGTGTATTTTTCATAATAATGAAAAATGTTAATGCAACCTAAAAACAAAATAGATCTGGATCAATTCAGGTCATTGGCCATGTTGTTACAATATTTTGAATGCTTCAAAGATTAACAAAAGGCCCAAGCTGACGCATTGTGTCATCCAAATGAAACAAATTAATGTGAATTAAAGCGGAGCTGCACCCGCACCAAAAATATTAAAAGTCAGCAGCTACAAATACTGCAGCTGCTGACTTTTAATAAATGGGCACTTACCTGTTCCAGGTTCCAGCGGTGTCGGCAGAATGTGATGAGCGAGCGCTCGTCTCTCGCTGCCCCGCCGCCATCCTCTGTCAGGGAATCAGGAAGTGAAGACGCAACGTCTTCACTGCCCGGTTCCCTACTGCGCATGCGCGAGTCGCGCTGCGCTTCTCTATTGGTCCCCGCTGTGTCCTGGGAACTGTGTTTCCCAAGACACAACGGGGCATCCTCGGATATCCTCGGATAGGGGCGGGGATGCTAGTCCCGGAAGTGGGTGCAGATACCTGTATTATACAAGTATCTGCACCCCCCTCCCCCCTGAAACGTGCCAATTGTGGCAACGGAGGGGGGGAGGAATCCGATAAGCGGAAGTTCCACTTTAGGGTGGAGCTCTGCTTTAATTTGTTGTTTCGTTATCATTTATTTCAAATTCATTCAATTTTGTTACTATTGTGATTTGGAGATTCCGATACATTCAAATCTCTGAATAACAATTTTTTTTTTTTTAATTTTGATTAGTAAAGTAAGGAATCACACATGTCTAGTTGATAGGAGAGGGAGGAAGAGGCAAGTTAGTGTCTAATAATTTGTCCAGTTACCCATCCTGGTACACATAGTAATCACCTATCATTGTTCTGGCTGCTTTGGGTTACACTTTATTACTCTTTGCTATGTACAAAAAAAAAAAAAAAAATTCTTAAATCTGAACTCCAATATAAGGAAGAATTGTCTGACTAAAAGAGGCATGTGTATTCTTATTGGGATCTTGATGCGCATTGTGTATTTCTTCCAGATCTGTGCAGTAATCCATTAAGAAACTTCCACTCTGTGCAGGAGCTTTCTTAACCACTACAATACTGGGCACTTTCGCCCCCTTCCTTCCCAGCCCAATTTTCAGCGCTCTCGCACTTTCAATGACAATTGCGCAGTCATGCTACGCTGTACCCAAATGAGATTTTTATCATTTTGTTTGCACAAATAGAGCTTTCTTTTGGTGGTATTTATTCACGACTATATTTGAAAAAAGAGCGGAAATTTGGAAAAAAAAAAAATATTTTCTTCTTTCTATTTTAAAAGAAATCCAATAAAATAGAATTTTGTCATAAATTTAAGCCAAGATGTATTCTGCTACATGTTTTTGGTAAAAAAAATGTCGTTAAGTGTATAATAATTGGTTTGTGTGATCACGGACATATGTACGCAAATGATCATGTACAGATGTGTGCAGGTGATCACGGACATATGTGTGCAGATAATCATTGGGACATGTGATTTTAGTGGGACATATGTGGGGGACATGTGTTTTTATTATTTGGGGACATGTGTGTTGTGGGGACATGTGTGTTTACACTGTTTTACACTAGACTGGTGATCCGTGAGTAAAAAGCTGTAAAAAACAGCTAATACTCACTGATCACCAGCCGGCTGCAGGGATCCGCTCTCCTCTCCTCAGCGACGACTTCCGCGTGAGGAGAGGAGAGCCAATTGCCTAGCAACCGGCTGTTTGTTTACATCACATGACACCTGTGATTGGACACGGCCGTCATGTGATCAGGAGGGCCAGACACAAAGCCCTCCTGCCGATCCGAGATGCGCCGTGTCCGGGTGACATGAGTGCATCGGGATCGCGCCGCTGCGCGGGCGCGCGCGCTAGCGCGATACACCTCCTTCTGAAGGACATTCAGGAACGTCCAATCAGAAGGAGAGAGCTCCCACCCCGGCCGTATATATACATTGGCCGGGTGGGAAGTAGTTAAAAAAGACCAGTCAGTGTTACTTTGTCACCTTGTGCTGGCTGATTGTCTCCGCCCCCTCCTGTAGTTTTCTACAAGCAGCCTATAGTAGGTGTGGCCTGCTGTGCACCTCCCTCAGCTCTGCTGTCTGCACAGGCTAGTGGTGATGTCATTGTCACATTTACAACAAGGTAATCTCTAAGTTTGCAGAGACATATGGTGCACATAAATTAGATTTATATCTTTTGTGGCTATTGAGAAACGAAAAGGATGAAAACATCTTCAGCAGTACCAAGTTGTCTTCCAGTACTAAGATCGGGGTTATAGTATTGTCTGTAACTCTCTAAAGCTGCCCATACATGGATCAAAATTTGGGCAGTTCAGCAGGGAGCAGCCAAATTTCGATCAACTGCCCTGTTGGCATATTCTCACTAGATCAGTGCCACAGGCCATAGGCTGCAGTGATGATAATGATGAGCATATCATCAGCAAGAGCAAACACAACACTTACAATTACGTGTACAGTATCCCCACTTCTTATCCTTATCATAATCCGCTGTTGTAGCGCACCAGAGACGTCCTTCAGAGGTGCCTTCACCAGTACAGTCCCAATATGACTTGGACTTATATGTGAATGGGAAGACACAGGGCTCACCATGAGAGCTTCCACCTACAGCATAGATCACTGTGGGGAAAAAAAATATATAGTATAACAGAGTTACCTAGCAAGAGAAACAATATACAGAAGTCCTTCTCCATAAATACAATCAATACATGCATAAATTTATCAAGAAAGAGTAAACAGAGAAATAATGTGAGGAATCCCATATTAACCAGCAGACCTTTTATAGATTCTGATGGATCCACCTCCATCCAACCCAAACACAATAAGTAGGAATCTGTAATTATTGCAATATATTTCCATGTCACATGTAGTGTATTTTTCATAATAATGAAAAATGTTAATGCAACCTAAAAACAAAATAGATCTGGATCAATTCAGGTCATTGGCCATGTTGTTACAATATTT
The DNA here is from genome assembly GCA_028564925.1 of Lithobates sylvaticus. Taxonomy (NCBI): domain Eukaryota; kingdom Metazoa; phylum Chordata; class Amphibia; order Anura; family Ranidae; genus Lithobates; species Lithobates sylvaticus. Next base: position 25,861,704 of record CM053032.1, read on the forward strand.
TGAATGCTTCAAACATTAACAAAAGGCCCAAGCTGACGCATTGTGTCATCCAAATGAAACAAATTAATGTGAATTAAAGCGGAGCTGCACCCGCACCAAAAATATTAAAAGTCAGCAGCTACAAATACTGCAGCTGCTGACTTTTAATAAATGGGCACTTACCTGTTCCAGGTTCCAGCGGTGTCGGCAGAATGTGATGAGCGAGCGCTCGTCTCTCGCTGCCCCCGCCGCCATCCTCTGTCAGGGAATCAGGAAGTGAAGACGCAACGTCTTCACTGCCCGGTTCCCTACTGCGCATGCGCGAGTCGCGCTGCGCTTCTCTATTGGTCCCCGCTGTGTCCTGGGAACTGTGTTTCCCAAGACACAACGGGGCATCCTCGGATATCCTCGGATAGGGGCGGGGATGCTAGTCCCGGAAGTGGGTGCAGATACCTGTATTATACAAGTATCTGCACCCCCCTCCCCCCTGAAACGTGCCAATTGTGGCAACGGAGGGGGGGAGGAATCCGATAAGCGGAAGTTCCACTTTAGGGTGGAGCTCTGCTTTAATTTGTTGTTTCGTTATCATTTATTTCAAATTCATTCAATTTTGTTACTATTGTGATTTGGAGATTCCGATACATTCAAATCTCTGAATAACAATTTTTTTTTTTTTTAATTTTGATTAGTAAAGTAAGGAATCACACATGTCTAGTTGATAGGAGAGGGAGGAAGAGGCAAGTTAGTGTCTAATAATTTGTCCAGTTACCCATCCTGGTACACATAGTAATCACCTATCATTGTTCTGGCTGCTTTGGGTTACACTTTATTACTCTTTGCTATGTACAAAAAAAAAAAAAAAATTCTTAAATCTGAACTCCAATATAAGGAAGAATTGTCTGACTAAAAGAGGCATGTGTATTCTTATTGGGATCTTGATGCGCATTGTGTATTTCTTCCAGATCTGTGCAGTAATCCATTAAGAAACTTCCACTCTGTGCAGGAGCTTTCTTAAAGTGGAAGTAAACCCCCCTATCGTTTTCAGCCAAGGAAGCTGCCATCTTTGCCTCTGTTTAATCTTCAACTGCCATGATGCTGCACATGTGATCCGTTATGACACCAGCCATTGGATGGTTTGACTGTTTGGTTGAGAGCACAGCCAATGTGCAGTTAGCATTCACGGCATGCCTTTTTTTTTTTAGACTGTTAAATTGATGGGTTTACTTCCGCTTTAACCACTACAATACTGGGCACTTTCGCCCCCTTCCTTCCCAGCCCAATTTTCAGCGCTCTCGCACTTTCAATGACAATTGCGCAGTCATGCTACGCTGTACCCAAATGAGATTTTTATCATTTTGTTTGCACAAATAGAGCTTTCTTTTGGTGGTATTTATTCACGACTATATTTGAAAAAAGAGCGGAAATTTGGAAAAAAAAAAAAAACAAATATTTTCTTCTTTCTATTTTAAAACAAATCCAATAAAATAGAATTTTGTCATAAATTTAAGCCAAAATGTATTCTGCTACATGTTTTTGGTAAAAAAAATGTCGTTAAGTGTATAATAATTGGTTTGTGTGATCACGGACATATGTACGCAAATGATCATGTACAGATGTGTGCAGGTGATCACGGACATATGTGTGCAGATAATCATTGGGACATGTGATTTTAGTGGGACATATGTGGGGGACATGTGTTTTTATTATTTGGGGACATGTGTGTTGTGGGGACATGTGTGTTTACACTGTTTTACACTAGACTGGTGATCCGTGAGTAAAAAGCTGTAAAAAACAGCTAATACTCACTGATCACCAGCCGGCTGCAGGGATCCGCTCTCCTCTCCTCAGCGACGACTTCCGCGTGAGGAGAGGAGAGCCAATTGCCTAGCAACCGGCTGTTTGTTTACATCACATGACACCTGTGATTGGACACGGCCGTCATGTGATCAGGAGGGCCAGACACAAAGCCCTCCTGCCGATCCGAGATGCGCCGTGTCCGGGTGACATGAGTGCATCGGGATCGCGCCGCTGCGCGGGCACGCGCGCTAGCGCGATCCGCCTCCTTCTGAAGGACATTCAGGAACGTCCAATCAGAAGGAGAGAGCTCCCACCCCGGCCGTATATATACATTGGCCGGGTGGGAAGTAGTTAAAAAAGACCAGTCAGTGTTACTTTGTCACCTTGTGCTGGCTGATTGTCTCCGCCCCCTCCTGTAGTTTTCTACAAGCAGCCTATAGTAGGTGTGGCCTGCTGTGCACCTCCTTCAGCTCTGCTGTCTGCACAGGCTAGTGGTGATGTCATTGTCACATTTACAACAAGGTAATCTCTAAGTTTGCAGAGACATATGGTGCACATAAATTAGATTTATATCTTTTGTGGCTATTGAGAAACGAAAAGGATGAAAACATCTTCAGCAGTACCAAGTTGTCTTCCAGTACTAAGATCGGGGTTATAGTATTGTCTGTAACTCTCTAAAGCTGCCCATACATGGATCAAAATTTGGGCAGTTCAGCAGGGAGCAGCCAAATTTCGATCAACTGCCCTGTTGGCATATTCTCACTAGATCAGTGCCACAGGCCATAGGCTGCAGTGATGATAATGATGAGCATATCATCAGCAAGAGCAAACACAACACTTACAATTACGTGTACAGTATCCCCACTTCTTATCCTTATCATAATCCGCTGTTGTAGCGCACCAGAGACGTCCTTCAGAGGTGCCTTCACCAGTACAGTCCCAATATGACTTGGACTTATATGTAAATGGGAAGACACAGGGCTCACCATGAGAGCTTCCACCTACAGCATAGATCACTGTGGGGAAAAAAAATATATAGTATAACAGAGTTACCTAGCAAGAGAAACAATATACAGAAGTCCTTCTCCATAAATACAATCAATACATGCATAAATTTATCAAGAAAGAGTAAACAGAGAAATAATGTGAGGAATCCCATATTAACCAGCAGACCTTTTATAGTGTAGAAGAAACATGACTGCTGAGAACTACAGGTTTAGATGACCATAACCTATATACATATAGAAATGTGAACCCTACCTAAGTATTACATGTGACCCCCGAAGGAGCTGCTGAATGGGTAAGCCCTCTGAGACTAGACATGTGCGGTTAGTTTCGTACGAATCGTAAATTCGTACGAATTTGTCGAAATTCGTACATTCGTACGGAACCGAATTACGAATTTTTTTGGATACGAATTCTGTACGGAATACGAAATTCCGTTTACGAATTTCGGATCCAAATTATTCTACATTTCTTCGAATCCAACTACCAAATATATCGAATTTCAATTTCAACTAATACTAAAGAAATTATTATAGCGGATATAACGAGTGATTCGAAATTCGGCTCCAAACTATTCGAATTCAACTACCAAATATATCGAATTTCAATTTCAACTAATACTAAAGAAATTATTATAGCGGATATAACGAGTGATTCGAAATTCGGCTCCAAACTATTCGAATTCAACTACCAAATATATCGAATTTCAATTTCAACTAATACTAAAGAAATTATTATAGCGGATATAACGAGTGATTCGAAATTCGGCTCCAAACTATTCGAATTCAACTACCAAATATATCGAATTTCAATTTCAACTAATACTAAAGAAATTATTATAGCGGATATAACGAGTGATTCGAAATTCGGCTCCAAACTATTCGAATTCAACTACCAAATATATCGAATTTCTAATTTTCAACTAATACGAAAGAAATTATTATAGCGGATATAACGAATGATTAGAATTTCGGCTCCAACTACCAAATAATATCTAATTTCAACTAATACAAAATAAATTATTATAGCGGATATAACGAATGATTTGAATGAATTCGATATTCAGTATAACGAATATCGACAGTGTACGAATAATAACGAATTCTTTGTTGGTCCAAATTTCTTTACTACAGAAACATGTGACTGTTGGTTGACCAATCACATCAGAGGTTTTCTTGTGATGCTGAGGCCTACAGGGCAGGGCAGAGGGCACGCCCTGATCATATGACTTCTCTTTGTGGAGCTGATCATACAGTCAACTATTTGTGCCAGTGCATCTGCTCAAATATCGTTGTGATCCTTGGATTTTTGATATTCATTTGCCCTGATATCTGTTCGAGTCTGCAAGATTATTATCCTTGATAGCTTATTTTGCTATTGGATTTCTTCTTTTGCGCCAGATTTTTGTTTTAGTCTGCTCATCTTTTTTTTTTTGTCTTTTTTTGACTTGGAAGGCAAAATGAGCAGCAAACAAGGAGATCAAGGCAGAAAGAGTGCTGCTGCTGGGAGAGGAAGAGCTTCGAGCCGGCGTAAAGTAGAACAGCAGCAGGTGGGACGTTCTGTCTCTGCGCCCCCTGAGCTCAGCTCACCTCCCATGAAGTTGAGGCGACCAGGAGGAGTGAAAGAGCCTGCCAAACAGCAGACATCACGTCGCCAGCTGTTCCAGGAGGACTTACCTTGTACAAGCACTGCTGCTGGTAGCACTAGCATGCCCACTCGTACCTTTTATGGAAGAGGACGAGGGCAGACCAAAGGTAAACTTCCCAGTGCACACACCTTTGTGCAGCCAAAGATGGAGATCTTGGACAGCATGCTGCAGGAGACATGTGAGGAGAAGGCCCAGGCTGAACAAGCTCATGATGATGTTATCACTATCAGCACTCCAGGGAGCTTCGAGATAAGCAAGCAGGAGCCTGAGGAGAGTCAGCTTACAACACATTGTAAAGATCATCAGTCTTCCCCTGGCAATGTAGAAGAAGAGAAAGAGATGGAAACAAGTTTTCACATGGAGAACTTTGATTACCAACCATCGGCATCGGCATCTACCCATGTTGGCCCCAGCGACAGCCCAGGAGAATATATCTCCCCTGACTCCCCACTACTTTTCTCCCCTTATAAGTCCCCTGCCGTTATTTCAAAGCCTCCAGCATCATCGGCCAATGCAACCACAGCGACAGCACCCAAAATACCTGTGATGTTCAGATCTCATTCTCTTCTTCATCCTGCTCCTCCTGCTGAACCTCAGAAAGACAGTCCAACCACTGCAGTGGATGTGAGTCCATCACCAGGCACTGCGGGCAGTGTCATTGGTGCTGGCTGCCGTTCCAGCGTTTGGCTGCATTTCACCAAAATTGGCGTTGGTCAGAAGGCCAAATGCAAGCATTGTGGCAGGGACATCAGCCGGGGCCGAGACATAGGGCATCTCAGCAACAGCGGGATGAACCAGCACATGCGTGTGCACCACCAGGCTGTGCTGTTAGGGGAGAAAATTGTGTCCCCTCCAAACACCAAAAGAGGAACCAATACCAATAGTGGCACCACCACAGCCACCACCATAAGTACCAGCACCACCACCCCACATCCAACCCATACCAGCCACCAGGCCACCCTGGAAGATTTTGGTGGCTTTCACAGTGCAAAAGGAATGTCTCAGGCACAGGTTAGGAAGATTACACGCCTGATCGGCCAGCTTATTGCAGTTGGAGGAGCACCATTCAATATGGTAGAAGGTGAGCCCTTCAGGCAGTTGATGCAGGCTGTTGCACCACAGTACCGTGTGCCATCACGAAAGACCTTTAGCCAAACTGTGGTGCCAGCCTTATACAGGTCTTGTGTTGGGGTGCTGAAGGACGAGATTAGAAAGGCAGGTGGACAGGCAGTGCACCTGACCACTGACCCGTGGAGTGCATCTAGTGCCCGACACGCCTTCCTGTCCCTGACGGCACATTGGTGGCAGGGCAAGGTGTCATCTGGATCCTCGTCATCAGCACTTGTCAAAGAGGGGCACCGTTCTTTTCTGCTGCACGCTGAGGTGCTTGATGAGAAGCATACAGCGCAAAATATCCTGCAATCCCTGCAGAAAATGTTGTTGCAGTGGTTTCAGGCAGACACTGACAGCAACAGCTACAGGATTGGCTATATTGTGACAGACGGAGGCAGCAACATGGTGAAGGCTGTAAGGGATGGCAGATTTGTGGGTGTGCGCTGCTCAGCCCACCTTCTCCACCAGGTGGTAACCGACAGCTTTCGATTAGTGGAGGCTAATTCTGGCGGCGATGGAAGGCTGTCCAAAGTGGTGGACTCTTGCCGGAAGATGGCTGGCCACTTCCATCGAAGTGTGAGGGACAGCCACCTCCTCAGGTTGGAACAGAGGAAGGCAGGCCTTCCAGAACACTGCCTAAAACAGGATGTGGGGACTAGGTGGAATTCAACCCTAGCAATGCTGGAACGCATCCTTGAGCAGCAGAAGGCTCTCCATGCCATGGCCTGCGAACATAATATTGGCATAGAGAGACCTTTAGGCAGGGAGGACTGGGCCATAATTGGGCAGATTGTGGCAGTCCTCAAACCATTCCTCTCTGTGACAGAACATCTGAGCCGCGAGGATGCCAGCATTGCTAATGTGCTGCCGCTTTTTAACCATCTTCAGAGTAAATTGGAGCGGTTCATGTCAGCTCAGGAACCTTTGCCTGGTGGTGTCCCTCAACCTGATGTGTTGGCTCTGCTCAAGACATTTCTCTTGGAATTGGGCAGGCGCACGCAGGATTTGACCGCCTCTTGCCCAGAACTGATGCTGGCTGCCATGTGTGACCCTCGTTGCAAGGGCAAAATGGCTGTGCAGTGCAGTGCTCTCACAACATGGCGGGACAGACTGATTGACAGGGTGCGTCAGAGGGAAAGGCAGCTAGTAAGGCCGCTAGAGCTGGGAGAGGAGGAAGAGGAGGAAGAAGATATTGAAAACCCCCTCTCCCATGCAACAGCATCTACTGATTCTGAAGTGAGCAGCAGAGCTCCTGCCAGCGGTCGCGGAGCATCTTCTTCCGTCTTGACTGAGGCATTTGACACCCTAATGGGAACCTCCAGCAGCATAGTGCGCCCCAAGAAACGCATTTCATCAAAGGAGGTTGTCATGACATATTTGTCATCCCCACCAGTGCACCCCACCACAGATCCTATGTCTTTTTGGCAGGAGAAGAGCGAGGAGTGGCCTGCCCTCGCAGATATTGCCAAGGAGCTACTGTCCTGCCCTCCAACAAGTGTCCAGAGTGAGCGGGTGTTTTCTGTGACGGGAAACATCCTGTCACCCCAAAGATCACAGTTGTCCCCCCAGCTAATGGAGCAGTTAGCATTTTTGAAAATAAATTTGCCAAAGCTGGGGTACCCCTCCCTTACTCTGGACATTCCTTGAACTGACTGACTGTCTGCACTCTGCAGCAGAGATGGCCTCTTGGTCTTAGACTCTTTAGTTGGACCCTGTCCCTCCCCACAATCAAAGTTTCTTAAATGCCCAAAAAATATTTATACCCATTCAATTGTTGTTCAATGTGCCAAATGTAATTATACTAATCCACAAGCTGGTAAACGCTGTGGCCTGATGTTCCCCAATGTGCCCCAATAATATGCCATGTGCCCCAGTATGCCCTGATGTAACCCAATATGCCCTGATGTGCCCCAATATGTTTGGGTGGGGGAAGGGGAGTGTTTTTGTTTTCTGCCATTGCAGAAGGGAACTAACTACTGTTAAGTTAAGTTATTAATAATTTATTGTTGGAGTTGCTTTATGCTTTAGAGAGACCTAATAAACATTTCTATGTTCAGTTGTACAGTAGTGTCTGTCACCTTATTCTGTCCTATATGTCTGCCTGGCTACCTTGGATGGGGAATGGGATGGGGTGGGGGACAGAATGTATAGCTCGCTTTGCAACACTCCTTTTGAGTTGCGGAGCAGGCGGAGGAGGGAACTTTTTATTTCTGTGTCAATGTGGCTTATCACAGTGTGTCTATGTGTCTAGTGTGCTGTAAACATAAACACCTCCCTCAACAAAATCAAGCACTAAAGACTGCTGGTTTTATTACTTCAAAACAACTTTATTTTTACACACAAAATAAAAGTATAAAATAATATATTAGATTTGAACAGAACAAACAAACAAAATAGCTATGGTCCTGGAGCACGCAGTGGATGGCTGGATGCTGGTTTCATCATGATGGAGAGGCTTCTCGGCTGCTCATGGTGGTGGTAGAGCTAGTACCAGGCAATGGAGCATTGTGTCTGGAAATTGCTTCCAGCAAACATAATTTGCAATGCTCCATTGCCTGGTTCTGTTGTAGGTTGAACCGGACCCACATCCTCTCCATATCATCAGTGTGGTTTCTGATGGCACGGTGGAGGGTCCGGTTCAACCTACGATTCTCCCTCTGCATTTTTTTGTTGGCTTTGGCCAGCCTCCGCATCTCTGTCAGCAGGACAGTTGTCTGACTCGGTGTCGGTGGTGGCAACTGCGGCACTGGCTGCTCCTCTGGAGGGTGAGGCAGTGGAGGACGTACAGGGGGGGCAGCTTCCTGTGGCCCTAGAGTCTGCTTCTGGGTCAAAGGGGTCAGCTCGGTCTCATCCCGGAGCGAAATCCCATCTGACAGGTCTTGTTGATCTGAAATAGACGAGATAGCCAATGTTGATGCTAGCATTCAAAGAAATTGATTTCTAGAGATTAGAATAAAAACATATTTTATTCCTTTTTATTTTGACATTGTCCTTTAAAAAATAAATACTATTTGTGTAACATATACATATATTCCTATTACAAGGAATGTATTGTAAACATCCTTTGTAATAGAAAAAAACAAAGACAGGTCCTCTTTAATGTGAAATCTGGGGTCAAAAAGACCTCAGATCTCATATATTATCTACACAAAAATACTATAAAAAATTAATATAAAAAGAAATGTCATATTCTTCTCCCCCACCCCAAAAAAAAACCCTTTAAGATTGGAGGGCAGAAGTGGACCTGATCGTCTCCACCGCCTCTTTGGCCCCTGATAAAAGTGAACTTGCGGCAAGTCCGCCGCAGTAACCAATTTTATCTGAAAGAGGACCGCCCGCTGAAGAAGATACCGGGGTTATGGCAGCTATCATTGCTGCCATAACAATGGTGGTCCTCTTCAAACAGCCGACATATAACTGCGGCGGGTGGTCCTTCCTTAAGTTTTTAAGGGAACAGGTTTCTTTTTTTTTTTTAAACAAACGCTTTCAATAAAAATAGGTTTGTTTTTCTCTTTATAATATATAGCAAATAATTTATTTTCACTACTCTTTTCTAAGTTCCACCCTAGTTACTAACTTACTGTTACTGGTGGCTGTCTGATTGTAGTGGCGTTCAGATACTAAGATCAGATGCATTTCCAAATATTGTAGTAATAGAATAAACAATTATAGGTTACAATACTAACACTAAGGCTGCATTCACACCTTTCAGGCAGAAAATCGCGCGAATTGCGGCGTTTTTTCGCGGCGTTTTTTACCGCGATTTGCGGCGTTTTTTTACCGCGATTCGCGGCGTTTTTTACCGCGTTTTGCCGCGAATTTTGTGCAGAGCAAAAGGTCACCAATGTAAAAAGAATAAAAACGTCCAAATCTGCCCGATTCGCGCGACAAAAAAGGGTCCGGAACTTGTTTGAGCTTCAGGCGTAGGGCTTCAGGCGTTTTGGAGTGGAGATGTGAACCATCTCCATAGAGAATAATGTATTTTTTCCCCTCTAGCTTTTGTAGCTTCAGGCTTCAAGCTACAAAACGCCCAGGTGTGAATGCAGCCTAACAGTGGGGTCTATTTACTAAAGGAAAATACACTTTCCACTACAAGTGCACTTGGAAGTGCAGTCGCTGTAGATCTGAGGGGGACAGTCATGCAAGGGAAAAAAAAACAGAATGTTTGTTTGTACACGATTGGAAGATAAAATCAGCAGAGCTTCCCCTCAATTCAGAGTTTCTCCTCAGATTTACAGCGACTGCACTTCTGGGGAGGACTTCCCCTCCAGCTGTTTGTAATAACAGACAAGCGGCTGCTAGTGCTTAGCCACATTGGTTGTTAAAAAACGGCACCGGACGGGTGATGTCTGCCGCTGCAAGCATCACCCGAGTACAACACCTTGAAGCACTATATTGGTAAGTTTGTCAACGATAATTACAAAAAAAGGGGCCACCATTAATCGGTAGACCCCTAGTTTGGGGTGTGTGCTGTGTGTATGAACTTAAAAATGGATGGTTGTAGCTTTTTTTATGTGTTTGTGAACTTAGTGTGGATGATGGTGCCTTGTGTCCTTTTTTCTTTATATTGGCAGCTTGCGTATTCTAGTACTTACGTCGAGGAGAAATGGGGCGTTGCTTCCTGGCAGAAGGAGCTGATGCTGGAGGGTCTGGGATATGGCAGCTCAGGCTTTCTGTTAAGATAGAATAAAGAGTTATGGTAACCACTTCTGGACCAAGCCTATTTATGACAGTTATTGTTTACAATTTAAAATCAAAACTTTTTTCTCGAAAATTACTGAGAACCACAAACATTATAATTATATATATATATGTGTGTGCACTGAGTGTGTGTGTATTTGCACAGCGGCCTTTCAAAAGCAATTTTAGGTGAGAAATTAACTGAATTAAAATTTTTTTTTTTACAGTAAATGTATTTAGCCCAATTTTTGGGGATATTGCGATAGTCGATGTTACTCCAAGTAAAATAGATAGATATCGAACATGTTATGGTTTAAAATTGCAAACGCTCTTGGAATCGCGATAAACTACGGTACTTAACTACTTCCCACCCGGCCACTGTACATAGACGGCCGGGTGGGAGCCATCTACTTCTGATCTGACGTTCTGGAACGTCCTTCTGAAGTAGAGGGATCGCGCGCGTGCCAGCGCAGTGGCGCGATCCCGATGCGGCCGTGTCACCCGGACACGGCGCATCTCGGATCGGCAGGAGGGGTCAGTGATTGGCCCTCCTGATCACATGACGGCCGTGTCGAATCACAGCCGTCATGTGATGTAAACAAACAGCCGTTTGCTAGGCAATCGGCTCTCCTCTCCTCACACGGAAGTCGTTGGTGAGGAGAGGAGAGCGGATCGCTCCAGCCGGCTGGTGATCAGTGAGTATTAGCTGTTTTTACAGCTTTTTACTCACTGATCACCAGTGTAGTGTCCCCACAGTGTAAACACACATGTCATGTCCCCAAAACACACATGTCCCCTAATAAAAACACATGTCCCAAAATAATAAAAACACATGTCCCTCACATATGTCCCGGTAAAATAACATGTGTCAATGATTATCTGCACACATATGTCCGTGATCACCTGCACACAGTCATCTGTACATGATCATTTGCGTACATAATGTCCGTGATCACGCGAACCAATTATTAATATACACTTAACGTAATTTTTTTGACAAAAAATATGTAGAAGAATACGTATCGGCCTAAACTGAGGGAAAAAAATATTTATTTTTATATTTTTGGGGGATAATTTTTATGACAAACAAAGTAAAAAATATTGATTTTTTTTTAAAAATTGTTGCTCTTTTTTTGTTTATAGCACAAAAAATAAAAACCGCAAAGGTGATCAAATAAATACCACCAAATACCACCCTATTTGTGTTAAAAAAAAAACGCCAATTTTGTTTGGGAGCCACGTCGCACGACCGCGCAATTGTCACTTAAAGCGACGCAGTGCGGAATCGCAAAAAGTGCTCTGGTAAGGAAGGGGGGAAAATCATCGGGGGCTGAAGTGGTTAAATAGATGTTTGTTATTATGTTTGCTTTGTGTTGGTTAGGTAGGTAGTAGGTACTCACCACTGCCAGAATATTGAGGGGGGCATGAAGCAGAAGCAGCTGTTCCTGTTCCCTCCTCCACTGATGATGACATTGATCGATCTGGAAAACATGAATGTAAAGCAAAACGTAAGTCTCACATGCCGCAGTCATAAAAAATATAGTGAGCTGCAAACAACAACCATATAACTGCAATATATAATGATAGATTTTATTTTACTCACCAGCTCTCAGTCTCTGGTGCTTGGCGGCGGATCTGGCACTGGCAGTGCTCACTCCAGGGGGCGGGGCATCTTCGTGAAGTAGGAGGCCATCCTTAAGCTCTGCCTCCCACTGTCTAAATAAGACAGTCTTGCCTCCTCCAGTGGCCTGCCTCTCAATTTTTTTATGGACAGAGGCCCGACAATCATAAAATCTGCAAATGAAAATAGTATATTTAGTAAATATACACACGTTAATATTATTTTTATTTTACATGTTACTTTTCTGTGTCTGTCTGTGTCAAATAAATATATTTGTGTTACGTTCAAATCAGTTTATTACTCAAAGCCTACTGTGTGTGTTTTTCACAAATATGGGGTGTGTTCTAAGAGTGATATAAAATTTGAATAATTATTACCTGTGCCTGACACCAGCGGTGGTCCTGCGAACCTTGGACAGGGCATTCACAGAGTCCCGGACTCGATCCCAGGCTGCTGTCTTCTGGGCAGTAGGGACGTTGAGGCTGAACAATGTGGCCTTGTCCCTCATAACAGCAGCCACCAGAGCAGCGTTTTCCTGGGGGGTAAAGACTGGCCCCCTTGTTGATGACGTCATCGTCTTCTGCTGCTGCTTGCGTTTGGTTCGCTGGTGGTCGCCGGTGTCAGACATTTCATCTTCTGATATGGGGGGGGGCATACGCCTCTTTTTTTGGCCATGCTCCCGCTCCCGCTCCACTCCACTTCCATGGCCATGCTCCCTTCCACTCTTCATCTCCTCTTCACGCCTCCTCTCCCCTCCGCGCTTCCTCTCCCTGTCCCCTCCGCGCTTCCTCTCCCTGTCCCCTCCGCGCTTCCTCTCCCTGTCCCCTCTACTACGCTTCCTCTCCCTGTCCTCTCTACTACGCTTCCTCTTCTCTACTCTTCCCTCCTCTCTCCTCCACCCCCCACTGATCCTCCTCTCACCCCCACTCCAGTCCCCTCCACTCCTGTGCTCCCCTCCACCCCCTGACCCTCCACTCCTCTCTCCTCCACTCTTCTCCCCTCCACTCATCCGATCCCCTCCACTCATCCGGCGCTCCCCTCCACTCATCCGATCCCCTCCACTCATCCGATCCCCTGAGTCCTCTCCACTCTCACTCACAACAACAACTTTCAAACCAACACTCTCACTCACACATACATTCTCACTCCCAGACATTCTAATTCCACACAAATCACAAATTCAGTCCACACAAAAACAACAACCACAACTCCAACAATACCACTCTCTCTGCTCTCAGTCTCTGCTCTGCTCTCTGCTCTGCTCTCTCTCTGTTCCTCCCTCACTACACTACAGTCACACGGAGTCACGCGGTCTCTCTAAATTACATCCAGGGGCCGGCCTCTCAAAACTACATCCAGGGGCGGAGACTATAGGCACATGTCAAAAACGAAAGTAAAGAATAAACGAGATTTCGAATAGTTACGAATAACAGCGATGTATTAGAAAAGTACGAATCCATTCGACGCATGCAGCGCCGCAGCGCCACTGTGTCAGACATGTAAATTTACGAATCAACGACCAAAAAGAAAAAAGTTACGAATGTACGAATCCATTCGAAGCGCGTTAGCCAGCGCCATTGTGAGAGAGTGAGAGACACGTAAAATGACGAATCAGTAAACCAAAAAAAAAAAAAAGTTACGAATCCATTCGAAGCACGTTAGACATCGCTATTGTGAGAGAGAGACGCGTAAAATGACAAATCAACAAACAAAAAAAAGTAACGAATTTGAGAATCCATTCGAAGCACGTTAGACAGCGCCATTGTGAGAGAGTCAGAGAGACACGTAAAATGACGAATCAACAAACAAATAAAAAAAGTTACGAATCCATTCGAAGGACGTTAGACAGTCACAGCGCAATTGTGAGAGAGAGACACGTAAAATGACAGATCAACAAACAAAGAAAAGTAACGAATTTAAGAATCCATTCGAAGCACGTTAGGCAGCACCATTGTAAGAGACACGAAAAATGACGACTCAACAAACAAAAACAAAAAAAGTTAAGAATGTACGAATCCATTCGAGGCACGTTAGACAGGGCCATTGTGAGAGAGACACATAAAATGACAAATCAACAAACAATAAAAAGTAACGAATTTAAGAATCCATTCGAAGCACGTTAAGCATAAGCAGCGCCATTTTAAGAGACACGGAAAATTACGAATCAACAAACAAAAAAAAAAAGTTACGAATGTACGAATACATTCGAAGCACGTTAGACAGCGCCATTGTAAGAGAAAGAGAGACATGTAAAATGACCAATCAACAAACCAAAAAAAGTAACGAATTTACAAATCCATTAGAATAACGTTAGGCATAGGCAGAGCTATTGTCTACACAGTACACACACACAATAGACTGTTGTTATGCAACCTTAATACGTTTTCGGATATTATTTGTAGAGTGTCGCTATTCGTTAACCAAATTAACGATTCTTACGATTCGTACGAAATCCGTATTTCGTACGAATCCGAATTAAATTCCGTATACGAAACCCGAATTACGAATTTTTTTGGATACGAAATAAAACGGAACGAAACGAAACGTATTTTTTGACGGATCCCATGTCTATCTGAGACTAGTCTAGTGCCCCAAAGTTACTTCTTTTACCACCTCGACTACTCTGACACACCCCTATTCAATAAGATAAGCAGCACAAAAGTGAAATGAGCTATATATATATATATATATATATATATATGTAAATATTTTATTCTATCTTTTCATGTGATAAAGTAGTGAGTGTACAGCTTGTATAACAGTGTAAATTTGCTGTCCCCTCAATATAACTCAACACACAGCCATTAATGTCTAAACCGCTGGCAACAAAAGTGAGTCAAAGTGTCAATATTTTGTGTGGCCACCATTATTTTCCAGCACTGTCTTAACCCTCTTGGGCATGGAGTTCACCAGAGCTTCACAGGTTGCCACTGGAGTCCTCTTCTACTCCTCCATGATGACATCACAGAGCTGGTGGGTGTTAGAGACCTTGCGCTCCTCCACCTTCCGTTTGAGGATGACCCACAGATGCTCAATGTCTGGAGACATGCTTGACCAGTCCATCACCTTTACCCTCAGCTTCTTTAGCAAGGCAGTGGTCGTCTTGAAGGTGTGTTTGGGGTCATTATCATATTGGAATACTGCCCTGCGACCCATTCTCCGAAGGAAGAGGATCATGCTCTGCTTCAGTATGTCACAGTACATGTTGGCATTCATGGTTCCCTCAATGTACTGTATCTCCCCAGTGCCGGCAGCACTCTTGTAGCCCCAGACCATGACACTCCCACCACCATGCTTGACTCTAGGCAAGACACACTTGTCTTTGTAATCCTCACCTTGTTGCCGCCAACACATGCTTGACACCATCTGAACCAATGGTCAGTGGGTTAGTGGTTGGTGTCAGTGTCAGTGGGGCAGTGGACGGTGTTAGTGGGGTAGTGGTTGGTGTCAGTGGTCGGTGTCAGTGGGGTAGTAATTGGTGTCAGTGGACGGTGTCAGTGGGGTAATGGTCGGTGTCAGTGGACGTGTCAGTGGTCGGTGTCAGTGGGACAGTGGTCAGTGTCAGTGAGGCAGTGGTCGGTGTCAGTGAGGCAGTGGTCGGTGTCAGTGGCAGTGGACGGTGTCAGTGGGTCAGTGGTCGGTGTAAGTGGGTCAGTGGTAGGTGGCAGTGGCAGTGGACAGTGTCAGTGGGGCAGTGGTCGGTGTCAGTGGGGCAGTTGATGGTGTCAGTAGGGCAGTGGTCGGTGTCAGTGGCAGTGGACGGTTGTTGTGTTTTTTTACAATTTTATTTTTTTATCTTTTTTTTTTTTTTACAATTTTGGAATATTTTTTTTTTTTTTTATCAGCCCTGTTGGGGGCTTTGGTGACATGTCAGGGGTCTAAACAGAGACCCCTGACATCTCCCATTTGAGACAGAGAAAGGGACAGAGGATACAGATTCCCCAGTCCCTTTCTCTGCATTGAAATCGAATGGAGAGGAGACAGTGGCTACTCTCCATTCATAAACTGAGCAAATTAACACACAGGTTACTCTGCTAAGTTATCACAGGACACAGAGCGATTGGTAACGAATGCTCTATGTCCCATTCAGAAAAGAAAGGGTCCGGTAAGATGGAGTCCCGTGAAAACTTTCTTTTTAAAAGTCAGCAGCTACAAATACTGCAGCTGCTGACTTTTAAAATATGGACACTTACCTGTCACAGGGTCTAGAAATGTCGGCACCCGGTCCTCGGATGCTGCCGCCTCCATCTTCGCCATCTTCGGTATGGGAATCAGGAAATGAAGCCTTGCGGCTTCACTTCCTGGTTCCCTACTGCGCATGCGTGAGTCACGCAGTGCAATCTGAATGGTCCGTGCTGTCTTTGGGACCCTTGTGTGTCCCAGCAGACAGTGCGGCGGGACGGGAAGTGGCATAGACTCCCGTGGGAGTCTATGCCCGGAAGTGGGTGCAAATACCTGTCTTAGATAGGTATCTGCACCCCCCTCCCCCTCAAAGGTGCCAAGGTGACACCGGAGGGGGGAAGGGTTCCGAAAAGCAGAGGTTACATTTTTGTGTGAACCTCCGCTTTAAGTGGTTAAAGTCTGTGTATATGAATAGGGGGCAGGCTGAGGTGGTCTCACAGTAAGTGCCGGTTTACACAGGGGCAACACGACTTGTGTGCGTCTTTGCAAGGCGACTTGGAGGCGACTTCAGTGTGACTTTGAGCGACTTACAACGCAACTTCAAGTCGCCTCCAGGACAGGTGACTTTGCCTGTGGTCAACCAGAGCTAATCAGCTCTTGTGACATCATTGTTGTTCCTGTTCTCTGCCTGCTTCCCTGTTCCGTGTCTGTGTCCTGGTACCACAATGTTCTCTTTGTATTATTTAATGACAGCTGTGGTAACAGCTGGTCTGGCAGTATTAATGGAAGAGGAAGAGAGGAAGCGAAGGATGAGGATGAGAAGAAGACGACATCACTACTGGATCCATCCAATTATTGCTAATAGAGATAACAGAGGCCAGTTTTGGGCCATGTATGAGAATTTGCGTATTTTTGAGGACAAGTTTTTCAACTATACCCGGATGTCGATTGCAAGGCAAGTACATATGCTATATGCTGATCTACACATATGAACTAGCCAATTTGGCATATTTATTTTTTATACTCCGTATCTTTTGATAGATAAAGTCTTTTTCAGCCCCAACTTTTAGATATATATTTTGTAGCATTGACCCTAGAGAATAAAATGGCTAACGTTGCTATTTAGCAGAATTGGTTGTTATCTACCTAATGCTGAGCATCCACTCTTATCAATGTTACTGGGGTGATCGGTGAGCTTGCATGCATCTCCCTGGCAGAACCCCTTTAATTAGAGGCATCATATTTGCATATACGCTTAAAGCGGTAATGTGTGCGTGTAGCTACAAATGGCTGATATTTTTATTTTATTTAATTTTATTTTATTTAGAATATAGTAACTTACCTTTTTTATTAATGTTACAGTTTTGATGAATTGCTTCGTCTGGTTTACATCCATCTGGAACGACAGAATACATCATATAGAAGGAGTATCTCACCTACTGAAAGACTGATTATTACACTAAGATAAACTATCTATATATTTTGATGCACATTAGTATTATATTTGCAACATTCTAGTAAAGTCCAGCCTGAGCTCATTTGTCTGGGCTTCTCCAACGGGTCACATGAGTGCAATACTTTTGCACTCCTGCGCCCCCTTTTCAGTGCAGAGTGAGCAGAAGTCCGCTTTGTGCAGACGTCACCAAGATCAGTTGAGGCAGCGCATCATCCTGACTTCCGAAGTTCTTTAGCCACCAGCTGCCAGGACTGATGACAGTCGCAGCCACTCAGCAAGCGGCTCTCCGCCCCTCCACATCTCAGCGCTCCAATGAGCGTGGGGGAGCAGAGCAGGAGAGCAGCTGGTTGACAGTCAGCAACTCTCATCTTGGGGAGGGGAGAGAACAGAGCCATCGACGATGTATGTTGACTCAGTTCTGTGTGAAGAAACAGCAGTGGACAGATGTAGCATTTGTGCGATGGTGCATCAACCTAGGTAAGTATGATTCTTCCAAAAAAAATATATCGTTGAATAAATATTGCAAAATTTAGCACACAAACATCCATTCATTTTTGAAAAAACTAAAATTTTTAATATTACAGTATAGCAATATATATAAAAACAGCCATTTTTTTTTTTTTTTAATTTACAATTCTTGGTAAACTGGTTCATATCCGGAGGTTGCAGAGCTGGT
The DNA here is from genome assembly GCA_028564925.1 of Lithobates sylvaticus. NCBI lineage: Eukaryota > Metazoa > Chordata > Amphibia > Anura > Ranidae > Lithobates > Lithobates sylvaticus. Next base: position 25,879,801 of record CM053032.1, read on the forward strand.
GGAAGGCCTTGGGGATGGTGTTGGTGGTAAATTGGTGTAATGAGGAAGGAATGGTTGGTTCTCTGGTGCGCCAATTGTTGATGGAATTGGGGACGGAGGCGGATAATGGATTGGTGGATGGGCAGGATTCAATGCATTGCCATACTCAGAGTATAGTCGGAAGTGAGGGGGATAGTAGGGGTGGGTTCTGGGTGGTGGAGGGTTTGGGTAGCTATAGTGGGGACCGGATGGTGGTGGTGGTCCAAACATGGGTGAGGTTGGAATTGATGGCTCATTGCGAATAATGGCTTCAAGGAGGTCCATCACTGCCTTCTTCACTTCATGCTTCCGCTCCTGCGGAATTTTTTGAAGCATTTCAGCGACCATGAGACCAAACACATGATCTTCGGACTGTAGATCATCTAATTTTTGATTCATTTGTTCTACAAGTTCTGCAAAACTGTCCATATTTTGACTATGCCTTCCCCTTGGTGGTCTGCTCCTTCGCTGGCTTCTGAGCCGTATAGGCTCAGCTGGCTGCTGTATATTAGAAACCTCTCCTTGGTTGCTCTCCTGTGCTGCTTCATGTTCTTCCAGCAAAGGATGATCCAAGGACAGGGACCCTCTTGCTTCTTGGGATGCTGCTTCTTGCGATGCCTCCTGTCCTTCGTCACCCACTTCCCAACTGGATTGTGTTCTGCATTAAACATATAATACAGTTAAGGCACAGTTAAGGCGCCCCCTTCTTTATAGAATTGTATAGTATCACTTTACAAATATGAAAGAGGTTATCTCGCTCTCTCAGATCCAGGAAAGGCCACAGAAATTCCAGTTCGTAGGGTACCACCCTTTTGCTTCCATATCCACTCCTGGCCTCATTCATTTTGCAGAGGTACTGCTTAAAGCAGTCACACAATCCCTTCCATCTAATTTGTAATATGGATACTGCAAAACATAAATAAGAACATAATGATTTATGTATTTTGTCTTTCAGATACCTGGCAACCGGTCATTCCCTAGTTAGCCTACATTATGAGCTCATGGTGGGCAGGTCAACAATCAGCTAAATCATCCAAGAAACCTGCCAAATGTTATGGGATGTGCTTAACACCAAAGTTATGAAGAGGCCTACACAAGAGAATTGGCGGGATATAGCAAAACTATTTTGGAGTCGGTGCAATTTCTGAAATTGCATTGGAGCTATAGATGGGAAGCATGTACGTGTCATTAAGCCTGTTGGTAGTAGAAGTATGTTCTTCAATTACAAAAAATATTGCTCATTTGTACTGCTTGCCATGGCCAATGCAAACTACTGCTTTACCTATATAGATATAGGATCCTACGGTTAGTGATGGACGAACTTCCGACGGGACGTTTCGCGAACGCCATCTGCGAACGTGCTCAAATGTTTGCGAACCGCAGGTTCGCGGCGGGCCCCATTGACTTTAATGGCAGGCGAACCTTAAAAACCTCCAGGTCGTATTTTCAGCCACAAAATACTTACTAGCTGTGCACGCATAGTCCCACAACATGGACACTAACATACCAGAAGTATTAAGTGAATCTGGGATCGACAACGACAAGCATTCTTTTTTTATCTGTGAAATTTTGTCAATTGAAGGCCATGGAGGAGAGGCAAGGTCAGGCCAGGCTATGAAGGGGGTGCAGGAGATGATCAGTCAGGGCAGCGCAGTCCTGTGCCAGTGTCCCAGTGTGCCAACCTGTGCTTGAGCCCCTGACCCCTCCCTCTGTCCGGCCCTTACCCCCACCTATGCAGGGCTCCACTGCGGTGGTCCGGAGGTGCCAGTCCAGTGCCTGATCCTCAGTCATGGTGCTGGCACTGCCTGCTGATTGGCTTCTCCGCTGCTATCTCCCTCAATGACACCAGCACTGAGATAGAACACTGACACAAGCACCGCGATAGAGACTGAGCACTGACACCAGCACCGAGATAAAGAGCACTGACACCAGCACCGATAGAGAACACTGACACCAGCACCAAAATAGAGAGAACTGACACCAGCACCGAGATAGAGAGCACTGACACCAGCACTGACACCAGCAACTCGCTGCAGGACCCAAAAATATGACACCGCTCAACCTATATACTGTACACCTATACCAGTCCTTAAAAGGACTTTTGTGGACCTAATAGTAGCTAGCTAGTGAATTACAGACTGTCCCTGCTCCAAACAGCAAACTGTCCCAAGACTCCCTACACTGAGAAAAGAGCTGCAGAATCGGTCAGCACTGCAGTCACTATAATATGCTTTCTATATTTGAAAGAAAGTATATTATAAGTGTAATACAACAACCCTATATACTGTACACCTATACCAGTCCTTAAAAGGACTTTTGTGGACCTAATAGCTAGCTAGTGAATTACAGACTATCCCTGCTCCAAACACTAAACTGTCCCTACACTGAGAAAAGAGCTGCAGAATTGGTCAGCACTGCAGTAACTATAATATGCTTTCTATATTTGAAAGAAAGTATATTATAAGTGTAAAATCTAAAGTGTGGCGCAAAGTGTGAATTATTTTGGAAAATAACCAAAAATATAATAGTCCATCAAAGAATGTTCAATCAAACAAAGTGACGGCAGTATCAATGTGAAGCAAAATGTTCCATGTGAATAAACAGAAAAAATGGTGAACAATCCAAAAACTGTGCTCTCGATCTGCTTACCAGAACCCGGTGGTATATGAGCGATGTTATCATATACTAACAGCGGTTGATGCGATTTCCCACATGAACGAAAACCGAAGCCTAGAGCTGTGTGAGCGATATTATCCTATAATGTTGAATAATGGATACGATATCCCACATAGGCCAATTTCCTCAATGGATGGGGCAGGATTCACAGGATGGATGGAGGTGTACTAGAGGGATCTCCCACGAGGTGAAGGAAAGGAAAACAGCCAATAGTGAAGCCCGTAAGGTCAACTCAGATTTATTTAAAAAAATCTACTTACATCAAATGAGAAGATAACAGGGCATGCATGAAATAAAAGTCTGCGTACTTGCATCGGCCAGCCTAAAAATATTATATTATATTATATTATATATTATAAGTGTATTACAACAACCCTATATACTGTGCACCTATACCAGTCCTTAAAAGGACTTTTGTGGACCTAATAGTAATAGCTAGTGATTACAGACTGACTGTCCCTGCTCCACACAGCGTTCTTTTCCCTACACTGACAAAAGACAGAATGTAAAATGGCCGCCAGATCAGGTCTATTTATAAGGTAGAGGGTATGTCCATGTGCTGAAATGTCTCAATTGGCTGTCCTGTACCCCATGATGGATGTGTCATTGGTCAAAGTTCTTCACAATGTAAACGAATATGGCCGCCGCGAACAGAGCCATAAGTCCGCCGGTTTGGCGAATCGCAAACGAGCAAAGTTCGCCGCAAACCGACCGCCGGGCAAATCGCAAGGCCATCTCTACCTACGGTAGTAGCTGCGATTTGCGTATTTTTTATAATTCCTCCTTTGGTGAAAGGCTACGAGATAATCGGCTAGATATTCCTGAGAACTGTCCTCTTCCTGGCACAATTGAACCCCCAATACCCTTTGTGTTTGTCGCAGATGAGGCTTTTGCGTTGGCGCAACACCAAATGAGGCCTTACTCCAATAGGAACCTGACTACTCCTAAGAAAGTCTTTAACTATCGTCTAACAAGGGAAAGAAGGGTGGTTGAGTGCAGTTTTGGAATTCTTGCCAATAAATGGCGTTTGTTACATACGCCTATTGCATTAAACATTGAAAATGCAATTACTGCTGTCAAAGCAGCTTGCGCGCTGCACAATTATGTCCAGCTACGTGACGGGTACCGTTTTGAGGATTCCCTTATGCATGACTTGGAAAGTGCACACCTCAGTGCTGCAAGGGGATCCTGCGATGATGCCACTATTCGAGAACAATTTGTTTCATACTTCCTTTCACCGGCCGGTGAATTAGAATGGCAATTGGACGCCATTTCCTAACTGCATTCCTCACTTCTTTAAATATATATTTTGCTAATGTTGATTTCTCTATAAAGTTTTATAAAGCCTGCAGTTATTAAGTTTCTAATTTTTTTATGCTATGTAATCTGTCCTTTAATGTTTTAAAAACTATATTTTAGTTACATTTTACATAAACTGTGATAATAAAGCAATCAGTATTTTGGCGGATATTGATCATTCATTATCTACATTTATTAACACTAGAATTTGACATCAGTGAAAGACTGCACCAGGGTTCTCCATACTCTGGTCCTCCAGTTGTTCTAGAACTACAATTCCCATCATGCCTAGTCAAGTATGTCAGTGCCTGATTTGCAGAACACATGGATAACAGACATAAATTAAATAAAAGGTTAAACTTACATTTGTCACTACGGTCGGTTGGCAACAATGTTTCCCAATCCTCGATGGTCAGTCGACAAATCTCCAGCCAAGCACTATCCCTCTTGTATTGATCCTTGTAGTTCGGATCTGGCTTGACATAAATGCAGGGACGCTGCTTCGCGAGTCTTATTAAAGGGGTTATAAAGGTAAAAGTTTTTTCACCTTAATGCATTCTAGCCGAGATATACAGCGAGCGGCTATAGCCGCCGGCTGTATCATGGGGTAGCGCGCACGCAAGCACTCCACACCATGCGAGGGAGCTCGCATTTAGGTGAGAAGTACTTGCAGGGGGGAGCCGAGACAGCTGCCGAGGGACCCCAGAAGACCAGGTTCGGGGCCACTCTGTGCAAAACGAGCTGCACAGTAGAGGTAAGTATAACATGTTTGTTATTTTAAAAAAAACTTCAAACTTCACTAGTACACAGAGATAACGGCAACCAGGAAGTACTCTGTGTGTGGGAAGGAGGGGGGCTGCCTGCAGCCTGGGTAAATAGTTTTATTCTTCCTGTTAAGTCGCTTCTCTATAGACCATGATCCGACTTGTAGGCGACTTCCATTGAAATCTATGGGTACAAGTCGCCTAGAAGTCGCCTTCAAGTAGTATAGGAACCTTTTCTGAAGTCGGAGAGACTTCAGTAGTGTACATAAAGATGGCTCTCATTCACTTCAATGGAATTTCTGATGTCAAGCGACTTGGGGCGACTTGAGGTCTGACAAGTCAGATCCCAAGTTGCGGTAGTGTGAACCGGCACTAATTGTTTCTACCTATTTTTTTGCGATGGTGCAGAAATGGTAAAGCTTGTTTTTTTTTTTTTTGTCTTCTTTAAGTCAAGAGGACAACTGCAGCAAAAAACACTGGAGAATTTAACTCATAGTAAACCTTGAACCATTGAAACTATGATATATTTAAAGGGGGAGGAAATGTTAATACTAGGTTAATGATACAGTTCTGGATTATTAAGGCAGTAGTATTAAGAGTAGACTAAATAGGTTGGGTGATTCCCCGGGAGCTGGAGGGTAAAGTAGTGGTGAGCTAAAGTTATATTTTCTGCTGTACAATGGATTAAGAACTACCATACCAGATTCCTGCAACTCAGCCATAGGAACTTGTGGTGGAGAGGCCCTTGTGGATTGATGTGTTTTGGTGAACTCGATTTGTACTACTAGAGATGCAGGGAATTCACCGGGAGTCCCACTCTATAATGACAGAGGTGCAGAATGTAGACCAGCGGACTCGTTCTGTGGTGATAGGCCCACGCTGTTAGGCAAAGCCACCTCTTTATTGGGTTAAAACAGCTCATTTAATAGCCAACATCTTTACTAAACCAACATAGACTGTGAGTACCCAAACACAGCCCACATTCTCTAAACGATATCATATTTTAAAATGTGTCTTAGTTACAAGACTAAATTGGTAACTGTTTTGTGTTTTTGATAACTGGTAAAGATTCAAAGAAATGTAAAAATTAAAAATAACAATTTCAATCCCAAAAGTTGATCTACTGGCTGCATTCTCATACTAGGGGGAGACTGAGGCCTGGGACTATGATCATCTACAGGTATTCTGGGATGTCTATTTATTGATATGACTATCCTTTACTCAGGCAATACAGAGAGATTCAGATGACAAAATAACTGAAAAAAACATCAAATCAAAAGATGTGAAAAGTTATATTTACAGACATGTTTTATGTTCTGTGATATTTTATAGGATTTAATGTTGGAAGACATATACCTATTTTTTAAACACAACCATGGATACTATCTGTAAGCTTCTGGGGCCTATACATCACAACTGTTCTGCTTAAAAGATGTTTTGCTAAACCCAGAGCATCAGCAAGATCAAACAACACTTACATTTACATGAACAGTATCCCCATGTCTTATCCGTATCATAATTCGGTGTTGTAGCGCACCAGAGACGCCCATCAGAACTTTCATCACCAGTACAGTCCCAATATGACTTGGAGTTATATGTAAATGGAAAGACACAGGGCAGACCTTTAGCGTTTCCATCTACGGTATTGATCACTATGGAAAAAAAAAGCAGAAACAAAGTTACCTAGCAAAGGAAAATTGTATACAGAAAGTGCTTCTCTATAAACCCAATGTATACAAAGATTTATCAAGGAAGACTAAAAAGATTAATAATGTGGGGAATCCCATATTAACCATCAGACCATTTATAGTGTAGAAGAATCATGACTTAGCTGACTGTGACCAATTATATAACATTTTGAGCCCTGGCTAATTAAAACACAAGACAATTTGCAATGGAAGGACAAAGTCACAACTTTATTGGATTAAAACAGCATATTTATTAGCTAACATCTTTAATAAACTAACATGAAATATCATGGACTGTGAGCACCCAAAACTATTATATTCATAACATTGGGTATTAAAATTTGTCTTCACCATAAGGACAGGCATCCCACTAACTAACTCCCAGGGGACTGGAGCTGGTAAGGTAAAAAATTAAAAAAGAGGATATGGCCTCAAAAAGGAGGGTCAATGACAAACTATTAATCTGCATAATTAATAAATATTATGTTTCTTTGAGAGGGAGGAAGAGGCCAGGTTGTCTCAGTTTGATAATTTGGCTCATTACCCATCCTTCGGATGTGCTTTATATATAAATATAGAGCTTTGCTAAACCCACAGCGTATCATCACTCATCAGCATATTATCAGAAAGACCAAACATAAAACTTACATTTACATGAACAGTATCCCCATGTCCCATCCGTATCATAATCTGCTGTTGTAGCACACCAAAGACGCCCATCATCGGTTCCATCACCAGTACAGCCCATATACCACTTGGACCTATACTTAAATGGGAAGACACAAGGCTCACCACTAGCCTTTCCTCCTACAGCTGAGATGGCTGTGGAAAAAATGTATAAAAGAGATACCCAGAGTTAACTTTTATTATTTAAGGAAAAGTTTTTGTCCCTGGAGATGAGATTTGCAAAGCAAACCAACAACTAATTTTCTTTTAAATCCAATGCATTTTCTTCTGATGCATCTCTTATTTTGTCACGCTAAAGGCATATGCCTGCTTAAAAAGCTTACAGCATTACATTTTAGAAAGAAAGCATCCACTACTTTGCATGGGAAACCCCGACTGCACTTCATCCAACACACAAGGCAACAGATAGCCGGTATCACCAGGAAGACACTGAAGAAAAAGGTTACACTGTATAGGTTGAAACTCAGCAAAGGAACAACAAACCCTTTCATAGGCTGGTAATGTCAAAAAGACTAAACAAAACTGGAAAAGAAAGCACTAGGACACTAGGTATGCAGCTTTATTTATTCATTTATTTGTTGTTGGGGGGTTTAATATCACTTTAATGGAAGCTGTGGATTTAAATATGCTAAAAATAATTATTTTTAAATTACACTAACAGTTATTGTTTTTCAAGACCAATGTGGTACTAATTGGCTTGTGTAATTTTATACCAACATTATTTTTTATGTACAGTAATTTATAAAGAAACATTGCAAAATAGGTAGTCATCCATTGCATTCAATATAAATGAATCATCTTGCAGATGATCTATACCTAAAGGATAGTGGATGTGTTTAAAGATCTAGCGGAAAGTCCTCTTGCAATCTGTTAAACTGAGAGAATCCATTACATTTTCTTTTGACAGCCAATGGAAAACTGATAAATGGAAAATGTTATACTTACCTGACGGTAATTTTTCTTTCCTGATGCAAAGCATGACAGCATACACGAATGGCATAGGCTCTGCCTCTCGCCCAATCAGGACTGGTTATACTATATTTAAATAAGTCGCCTCCCACTAGGCGGCATTCTCGTAACTATACTCAAATGCGAAACGCACAAGGGAGGGACCTGCATGCTGTCATGCTTTGCATCAGGAAAGGAAAATTACTGTCAAAAGTATAACATTTTCCATTTTCCTGACACAAAGCATGACAGCATACACGAATGGGATGTAGCACCCCCCCCCCCCCAAAACCTATAAGGGAGGGCCATGCTGAATCAACATATCATTAGATTAGAACTGAAGTAAATTCTCCTGCTTCCAATGTTGCCTGATTGACTTTGCAATAGGCATAAAAATGGTTTGTAGTATATGAACCTGGTTGGTATCCTGGAAAATTCTGGACCTCTGAATTTTGCCCGTAAGCATACCACCCATCTGATAAAGTGAGCTCTGCACTAGATTGATGAATTCATCTTCCTTCTATAAGCCCCCTAGGCTACTCTGACCCGAGATAATGCTATTGTCTTAACGAACAGTGAAAGTCTTCTTCTGATACTGCCAGGCCTGAAGAGGCCACTGTCTGACCTCCTAGAGAAGGACCACTCCCATGTATTTCTTCCACATAGAGTCCATTACTCCAGCTTGTGGTGACGCTGCCATTTTAGTTTGGACATGCCAGAAGGGTGTTGTCTTGACCCAGAAGCAAAGATGCAGACCTTCGTCTGATGCTGGTGAAGAAGAAACCAGAGCCATTTTGTTTGATTATGGTAGCAATAAGGTAGTTTACTGCTTGACACTTGGATCTCTGAAAGAATTCTCAAAGACATGATATCCTTAAGAAATACTACTTATGAACCTATTGAAGTAGTCTTGTTCAGAAGAATGACCCTTGTTGCAGTCGGGAGCAGAGGATTCATCCTGAAATTCTGAAAGATTTTCCATGTTCTAGTATACCTGGAGTTTGCCGCAGGTTCCCCTGGCTTCCACAAGGTTTCAAATAATGAAGGTGAGCCTTTCTAACTTGGTCTCCCAGTTGCTAGATGTAACGTGGCTGAATTTGGATACACTTGGCTCTGCTGTGCAAGGTCTGAGATCTCAAGAACACTAAAATAGGAGGAACTTGGGCCAAAGACTGTATTTTGAGAACACCATGGCCTGTAAGGCCACCATATAATTTGCCCTTATCCCAGCTGTATGACTACGGATCCTGGTTGAACTAGACGGACTTGTGTCCTTTTTCAACCTGCCCAACCATGCACTATGATCCTGATGAGGAGCTTAGAGATCACAAGTCTGATGGCTATACAGGCTAACCTGCTGACCCAGCTGGATGTTAGTAGATCCACTGCTTCCATTTCTGGGAAGCTCCTCTTGCAGGAATGACTTCCATTCCTGACCATTGAGTTTACTGTCGGGTTGAGATTCATTGAACCGCTTGTTGGTATAGGGCAGCCATTGTCAACCAGGGTTCCGTGGACCCCTGGGTTTCCTCCAGAGGTTGCTAGGGGTTCCTTGAGCTGTGGCTGATGAACTACCTTTTTGATGGTGCCTACAGAGTTCAAGGTTCAGCATCACTTCGCAAAGCCAGCAGCATGACACAAGATATATTTTTAGCTGTCTCTAAGGGTGGCATTCTGAGCACCCTTTTAAGGGGAACATTCTTCCTATTGACCACCCTTGACATCCTTGACTTCGTATTTTACCGTATCTGACAGGAAGTTCTGAGACACTAGAACACAGAGCGATGAGATGAGACAGGTTTTACCGTTGGCAAACCTGAATAGGAGATGCCTCTTGCCATAACGATAGGAGATTACCTATGGCCATCTGTTTAGAGCATACCTGAGGCCTCCTAGGCTGTGTTGCCTAAACGACTTCCCCACTTGGGAATCACTGTACCCCTGCTGTTAGACGCTTCGTCCTCCACTGGCCTATGTCATTGACTTGAGCTAGGAGGTCACCGAGGTGAATAGACTTTAATGATTGTTACGTCTGGAAGTTTATGAAAGTTGATAAGATTAACTATCCTTAGCCACCATCCACGTGACTTGTCTCATATGTGGGGTAATCTTCCCTGGAATAGGAAGCAAAATCTTTCATTACCTTAGAAGGCCAGTTTATGATGTTCTCAATCTTCTTGACCATTTGAGACCATGGGATACAAACGGATGGGATAGAGCTAGGACTTGCCTCCACATAAGTCCTAATACTGTCACCCCTTGTGTGGGCAACTCTACAGTATTCGCCTGAATGTCTAAAATGTTATTATTATAATGAGATTAATTGGCCTTCCCTCTGAATCAGGGTTTGTCAGGACCTGGAGGATGTTAAGCCACCCGCATCTGTTGTCCACATAAGGAACCTGCCCTTGCTTCAGCAAGACTGCCACTACTGGAAGCAATGTTCTGGAAAATGTGGAAAGGTCAATGGTTGCTGAACAAGCCCGAAGTGAAATTCTCAGAAGCCTGGGTGTAGCAAAGTGCGCATGTACCCATCAGCCAGATCTAGAGAAACTGTAGCTGATAGTTTGAGTGAATGTTCTCAATGACTCCATATGACGTTTTGGATATTGATCCTTTGTTACACATCTTGCCTGAATCTGCTTTCCGACTGACAACAATGGGCCGATTGTTCCGTTGGACAAGATTTGGTAACATTTGCTTAAACTCTTGATTGCTCTAAAGAACCATAGTGGGAATTAGAGGAGTTGAAAGAGTGGGAAGAAATTCTATTGAATTCCTTACTGCACAAAGTGCAACTCGCCAGCACACCTGGAATCTTCCGTTGTTGTCCCAAGATTTTGTTGCAGACAGTTCACAACACAAAGACAAGTGCTGCACAGGCTCCACTGATCCTGAGTCTCCTGCCCAAATTTGCATAAAATGTCTGCAATATAACACCTACTGGGCACATTTGAGTGAAAAAGGAACTTTGCTGCTCCTTGAGAGGAGCAGACTTGAGCTTAGGCGATTAAAGACGATCATGGATCGTCCAATCTTTTCTCTAGTTCTTCTCAGGCCCTGTCACCAACTCCTTGTTCTGGGCCTAGGTGACTAGCCTAAGGGATTAGTCCCTGATTCCATCTTAAATCATATTCCAATCGACTTAGTAGAGGTATATGCCATCAGTGGGATAAGCCATAGGGCTTGACTAACCCCACAGAATAGTAGGATGAACAGCCTGCTGCCTCCATAGTGGTTGCACTGCCTCACTGGTCACTCTAATTTCACTCATTTACCAAACACCACAGAGGCGTATTACTGGCCAAGTTTGCCCTCAACTTGTCTGCTGAGAACCAAATAGCCTTGGCTACTGAAGTGAACTCCAACACAGGCCATACCATAATCCTTAATGGTAGTATAAATCTTAATTTCCATTGCTGTTTCCATGTCTCTGCGAAGGCTATCGCATCATGCGCTGGCAGACTGGCACTTCTGACTGGTCTGATGAAGATTACTTGGCTTGGCCAACTGCCTCTGCAGTAAGAGTTGGGCTTTACAGAGGGGATTTTGCCTCCTCTGCTAGCATGAAGACACATCTGGCCAATCTGTCGAACGCTCTTTGGCCTGCTGTCTTCTTTTTTTTTTTTTGAGGGAGGAGGTACCCTTTAAACAGACTCAGCTGTTTGATTAGCTTAGTTCCCTTAGCGACTAGAAATCCACCAGTTTTCACTTGAGTGAACACATCTGCCGTTGTGTTTTACTGCCGCCTAATATGCAACTTGGCATAGCATCTTGGTGGGCACGTCAGCTAACCACACTCCCCATTCTGCTCAGGGTGGTCCTTATTATGATTTCTTTTAGCCTGCCCCTTCTGGCAGCACTTTAAATGTATAAGAGGTTTTAGAGGCAAACAGGACCTGTCACTGTTGGAAGAACAAGTTGCCACTTTTCCTTTGGGAAGTGGTGCTGGTACTTAAAGTGGTAGTATAGTCAAAATAATGACTTTTATCTACAGGTAAGCCTATAGTGAGGCTTACCTGTAGGTAAAAAAATCTCCTAAACCTGTACGATTTAGGAGATATTCCCCGTGCAATGCGCCGCTGACTGCAGCGGCGCATGCGCACCGGGGATTCTCGGCTGAAAGGCCGGCAGGATCCGAACCCTGAAGGGAAGAAGTCTCCCGCGCGCGGGAGTGACGACATCGCGGCTCCAGCCACTAACAGCGCTGGAGTCGCGATACCCGGAAGACACGCCGAGGCAACATGTCAGCTACCTCGGTGTGGACCAGGTGAGTTACCGACGCCTCGTTCTAAGGTAAGTATTTCATAATGAGCTAGTATGCGGTGCATACTAGCTCATTATGCCTTTTACCTTACAGGTGCATTAAAAAAAAGTTTCAGCGGGTTTACTACCGCTTTAAGGGCTGGAGAGTTTTACAATCCATACTGCTCACGCACTCTGTTAGAAGAACAAGTTGCCACTTTTCCTAATGCCGCGTACACACGATCGGAATTCCGGCCAGAAAAAGACAGATGAGAGCTTTTCATCGGAAAATGAGACCGTGTGGTATCTTGCTGGCCGAATTTCCGACAGCAAAGAATTGAAAGCATGTTCTCAATTTTTCAGACGGAAAAGGTTTCTATCGGAAATTCCGATCGTCTGTAGCAATTCTGACGCGCCAAATTCCTACGCATGCTAGGAAACAATTCGACACATGCTCAGAAGCATTGAACTCGGCTCGTTGTAGTGTTGTACGTCACCGCGTTCTTGATGGTCGGAATTTGGTGTGACCGTGTGTAGGCAAGACAGTTTGAGCGGAATTCCATAGGAATTCCGTCGGGAAAACCGTCAGAGCTTTTTCCAACGAGAATTACGATCGTGTGTACGCGGCATTAGGGAAGTGGTGCTGGTATTTAAGGACTGGAGAGTTTTACAATCCATACTGCCCACGCACTCTTTTTGTATATGAAAGCATCAGAACCTGCGAACGGACCGAAAGTTCGCGCAAACGTTAGAACCCTATTAGTTACAATGGACGCGAACGTTCGAAATCTAAAGTGCTAATTATAACGGCCAATATGCATGTTATTGTTATAAAACAGGTTTGGGGACCCGGGTCCTGCCCCAGGGGACATGTATCAATGCAAAAATACGTTTTAAAAACTGATGTTATTTCGGGAGTCATTTTAATGATGCATACAGTGAAAAAAAAAAAGTGAAATATTCCTTTAGCCACTTCAATACCCGCGTATTGTCATATGACGCCCACAAGGTGGATCTCCCATCCTGGGTGGGCGTCACATGACGTCCTCCCATTCCCGGCCGCCTGGGGGGCGTGCGCCACCGGCGGTGCGCCCGCGCTGCGTCACTCGAGACCCGGTGCGAGTGCCCCGCGGCCGCAATGTCCGCCGGGCACCTGCGATTGCCCGTTAAAACAACGGGACCGTGCGGGACCGTGGAACTGTGTGTGTAAACACACAGCTCCACGTCCTGTCAGCGGAGAGGAGACCGACTGATCATGTGATCCCAGTACGGAGGAACACCGATCGGTCTCCTCCCCTTGTGAGTCCCCTCCCCCCACAGTTAGAATCACTCCTATAGGGAACACATTAACCCCTGCAGCGCCCCCTAGTGTTAACCCCTTCCCTGCCAGTCACATTTACACAGTAATCAATGCAATTTTATAGCAACGATCGCTGTGTAAATGTGAATGGTTCCAAAAATGTGTCAAAAGTGTCCGAAGTGTCCGCCGCAATGTCGCAGTCACGAAAAAAAAATGGCAGATCGCCGCCATTACTAGTTAAAGAAAAAAAAAATGCAATAAATCTATCCCCTATTTTGTAGACGCTATAACTTTTGCGCAAACCGATCAATATACGCTTATTGCGATTTTTTTACCAAAAATATGTAGAAGAATACGTATCGGCCTAAACTGAGTTTTTCGTTTTTTTTCGTTATTTTCGTTCGTTCGTTTTCGTACGAATGAACGAATCATTCGAATCGTACGAATCCGAATAACGAATCGTAACGAATCGTTCGAATCTGATTAACGAATCATTCGAATCGAACGAATCCGAAAAACAACGAAAATCCGAAAAAAACAAATTAGAAACAACGAATGTACTAATGAAGAAAATCCGAAAAACGAAAACGAACGAAAAAATTCGTACATTCGTAACTTTTTTTTTGTTGAATTGGTAATTTTCCGTGTGTCCCTTACAATGGTGCTGCTAAACGTGCTTCGAATGGATTGAACAAAAAAATTCGTACATTCGTAACTTTTTTTTCGATTCGTAACTTTTTTTTTTTTCGATTCGTAACTTTTTATTTATTTTTTTCGATTTGTAATTTTCCGTGTCTCTATTGAACCAAAAAATTCGTACATTCGTAACTTTTTTTCGATTCGTAACTTTTTTTTTCGATTCGTAACTTTTTTTTTTTCGATTCGTAACTTTTTTTTCAATTCGGAACTTTTTTTTTTTTTTCGATTTGTAATCTTCCGTGTCTCTATTGAACAAAAAAATTCGTACATTCGGAACTTTTTTTTCGATTCGTAACTTTTTTTTTTTCCTATTCGTAACTTTTTTTTTCGATTCGTAAATTATTAAAATGTAATAATAGCATACACATTACATCATATTATGAATTATGCTCCGATTACGAATGTACGAATGTTACGAATGTACGAATAAATACGAATGTGTCCGAAAATTAAACTAACGAAAAAACGAATCAACGAAAAAATAACTCTTACGAATGTATGAATCGTTACGAATACGAACACCGACGACTTACGAATGTACGAATCTTTACGAATCCGAACAACGACGACTTACGAATGTACGAATCGACGGAAACGAAAAAAACGAAACGAAAAAAAAAACGAATTTTTTTCGGAAACGAAAAAAAACAAAACGAAAATAAACAATTTTTTTTGTTGTGCACATGTCTACTATTTGTCCTGTTTACCATTATCATTGAAAGTGAAAGTAAAAGAAAATCCCAAATTTTGGGTTGTCCCCAGAAAAGTAATAGAAAAGTAATAGAGGGGAAATCCTGTTTGGCTATGGGACAGGAAGTCAAAGGAAATCTCCGCAATGAGACACAGATGGTGAAAAAAACATTCTGACAGGGGTTATAATCCTCCCTTGCTCTATTCAAAATGAAAAAAAAAACGTTTTGCCTATAGTTCTACTTTAATTTAGAGATAAGTATGGAGCTTTGCAAAACCAACAGCATATCACCAGCAAGACCAAACACAACACTTACAAGTACTTGAACAGTATCCCCACTTGCCATCCTTATCAAAATCCAATGTTGTAGAACACCAGAGATGCCCACTGGAGCTTTCATAATCAGTACAATCTGGATACCACGTGGACTTATACTTAAATGGGAAGACACAGAGCTCACCGTTAGCGGTTCCACCTATAGCATAGCGGACTGTGAAATAAAAAATTATAACAGAGTTACTGAGGAAAAACAATTTGCATAACAGGTACAAAACAGGTACACAATTTTAATGAGTAATTAAATGAGTAGTCAAAATTAGTAATAGGCCCCATGCACACGAGACGCTGTTAAACGCGCGTTCAGAGGCAGTTGGACACTTTTTTCAACTGCACCTGAACGCATGCAATGTTATCCTATGTGTCCATGTAAACAGTCTAGTTTTTTCCCGTTTTTATGCAGTTGCGTTTAACCTCGTTTTTCCAGAAGCAAAAAAATGGGTTCAGACACTTTGCTTTTCCACGTTTCAGACGCAAAACGCAGCTAAACGCGGCTAAACGCGTCTAAACGCAGGCACCTGCGTTTAGCCGCGTTTGCGTTTATAAGCCTTTTTAAAGGAACCCAATTTTTTGGACCAGAAAACTCAGAAATATGATGGTAAACCATAAAAAATACTAGAAAAATTTGTTTAAAATGTCGTAATTAGTTCATAGAGCGTATATACTCACGAATGTATACATGTTTGTGAAATGCATACATGTTTATGAAATATCCAACGGACATTCGCTGTGCCATCAACAGATGGGTCCAATATCGACAAGCTCTGATTCTGGACCTCTCATGCAAATTTGCGACGACGTTGCTGCCTCATCAAGAGCAACATCAGGAGCATTTCCTGACATATATTCAATATGGGATCCATTTCCAAAAAAAACACAGAAAGAGAGGCAAATGCAAGTGTACAACTACTCTCTCTGCTGCTGCTGCTCACAAAATGGCAGAAATAGTTAATAATACATGCTTTCTGAGCTTGGGGAGGGTCTATATGATGTTATCTTTACAAATGCTTATAGACGCAAACGCGGCTAAACGCATCTAAACGAGGCTAAACGCATCTAAACGCGGCTAAACGCGACATGAAAACACAGCAAAACGCGCGTTTTTAAACGCAGGTTTCTGCTTTTTAAAACATGCGTTCAGCAGAGTTTGCATCTGCGTCTCGTGTGCATGGGGCCATAATGTGAGGAATCCCATATTAACCATCAGACCTTTTATAGAAGAACCATGATTGCTAAGAACTATACACTTAGTTGACCGTAGCCCAATTGAATATAGAAATTTGAACCCTGCCCAAGTAATACACAAGACCATTTGCAATGGAATTGCAAAGCCACAGCTTTATTGGTGTAGCCTGATCTGCAAAACTGTCTGTAACATTGTGGATCTGACTCTCAGTTTACTGTTTCTAGTGCTGCATTTTTTCACATTTAGGTAGAGGATTCTGTGTCTGATCAGTGACAGTCAGTTTACAAGGCACAGCTGCTGCCCGCCGGAGCGCCACTCACCTGTGTGGAGCTTGTGTAAAGGAAGGGGAGGTTCATGCCTCCCCGGAGTCAGTGCTGAAGGAGAAAAGTTCCAGGGGGACTAGCTGACAGAGGACAGGCGGGCACAGGTCATGAGGGCTCTGGGGGGTGAGAGCGGAGGGCAGGGGGACCGATCACACTTGCCGGGCGCGGCGATTCTGCCCGCCGGAGCGCCACTCACCTGTGGGACCAAGGCCGCTGTGAGGCCGGGGGACGGCCACTTAGCGAGGTGGGGAACGGTGGGGGGCCCAGCAGCAGGCCGCATGGAGCCGGCGCCATGCGGACACAGTATTAGGCCTCAGGCCTATGCAGGGACGCGGCCGCGGGGGGGGGGGGGGCGGGCAGTCACCTGACCCCAGGAACGGAGTGCAGCAGGCAAGTAACAGGGGGGGCCGATGGGGGGGACCCACGCAGCTTACAAGGGACAGAGGATACCAATAGCTGGAGGAAGACAAGCAGCCACCCATGCTGGCGGTCCGCCATCTGGGGGGGGGGGGGGGGGGGAACACCAGGAGCTGGAGAGGAGCATCCACAGGGCACCAGGCACCAGAAGAGGACCAGGCGGTGGCCCAGGATGGCGATCCGCCTGCTGGGGGGGAGAAGAAGGGCCCAGGCGGGGGGGCGTTCGGCCTAGCCTGCGGTCTGCAGTAAGGGGGGCCAGGGCGAGTCGGCCCTGCAGCAACCGAGTCAACCTGGGGGAAGAAGGCGATCCGCCTGACCAGGTGCAGACAAGGGGGAGGAGCCACCGATCTGGGAGCGCAGCCGGCGGGGGATGGGGGCGCGCTGCCCAGGCCCAGGAAGTCACCACGGGGGCACAGAGGCGAGCGGCCTAACCCCAGGGCAGCGGAAACGGAAACGGAAGCGGGTGCCAGCAGATCGGCTGAGGGGAGGAGGAGGAGCCAGAGGGAACAGAGCTCGCCTGCATCTGGGGGCGAGTCCCCTGGAGGGCAGGCTATGTGGATGGCGGAGGAAGTGGCGGAACTGTCGGAGGGCGAGTTTGCGAGATCCGAGGACGAGGTCGCAGAAGGACGATCGGCGGCGGTGGTTGCTGGACCTTCGGCTGGTGGGAGCGCTTCCAGGGAGCCCGGTAAGTCTTATGCTGGTTTGGGGTGTTATGCGGGAGGGACGAATTTTCGGGGGGGGGTGGGGGGACGGTAGTGGGCGGGGGGCGCAGAAACAGGGGTCAGCTGGAGGTGGCCTTCCCGGGGAATAGGGTTCCCGAACCCGCCCTCTTGGAAGGGGGCCTCAGGGGCTTCTGGGCGGGCCTCAAGTGAGCTGGTGGGCAGGTTCAAGCCCACTCCGACGGGCCCTTCAGGGCCGGGGTTCCGATGGGGGGGTGACGGTTCGGGGGGGACTGGGTATTGCGGGTCAGGGGAGGGAGGTAGCGCCGGCACAAGTGGGGGGAAACGGTGGTGGTGGATCCGCCCGCGTTGGCCCCGGGAGGGGAGTGATGGGGTGGTGGGGGTGTCCGCCTGCGGCGCCCGCGACAGTTGAGGGTGAAAGAGGGGGGGACAAACTCAAAAACAAGACATTGTGCGGTTGGCTGATTCAGCGCGCGGTGAGGTTTACGTATGTTTTGAGGGGCCGTTAGGGGCCCATTTGAAACAAGAGGTCGGGGAAAAAAAAAAAAAAAAAAATTTTGAAAGTGGAGTATGTGGAGATATTTTCTCTGCTTCCGCCAGAAAAATTTAACTTCGATGGAATGAAGCCGGAGGATAGTAAAAAAGAAGATGGGGAGTAGAGGAGGTATAGGTGAATACCGCAAACATTTTCAGAACTGGCTGCAAGCGTTTGCGATTCTGGCAAGCGTGATGGGCGAGAAGGAGCCGGAGCACTACTCGGCCCCTTTTCTGTTACCCGGATGCTATTGGAGAGGCTCAAAGGACCTACGGGGGACTGTCATGGCTGCGTTACGATGAGCAGTTTCGTTAGAGGAGGGCGGTGAGGCCAGCTCTTCGTTGGAATCACAAGGACATCAGTCTGTGGATGCGCTTGATGTCGGCGGCAAAATCTTCGGGTCAGTTGTTTCAGGGGGGGCCGGTGGATCAGGGGTTTCAGGTCAATCGGCCACAAAGAAAAAGGGAGTCTGCTGGCAATACAACGAGGGAAGTTGTAAGTTCGGGAATTGATGTAAGTATAAACACGAGTGTTCGGGGTGCGCGGTGTTTCAAACAGGGTAAGGGCAAGGCCAACGAGTCTGCTAGCATGGGGGAGGACGCCGGTGACAGTGGGAAGAATGCGTCCTTTTCTAGATAGATACCCAGAGAAGGCGATGGCCCAGCCTTTGAGTCTGGGTTTTTTCGGAGGGTTTCAAGATTCCTGCGGTTGAACTTAGCTCCTCCTGTTTCGGATAATTTGCGGTCCGCTCAGAAAAGTTGCACAAGGAGGTAGCTCTGGGCAGTAGGGCGGGCCCCGTTTCCGACAAACCCATTCACGACCTGGGGGTTTCTCCGTTGGGGGTGATAGAAATTTGAACCTGCCCAAGTAATACACAAGACCATTTGCAATGGAATTGCAAAGCCACAGCTTTATTGGTGTAGCCTGATCTGCAAAACTGTCTGTAACATCGTGGATCTGACTCTCAGTTTACTGTTTCTAGTGCTGCATTTTTTCACATTTAGGTAGAGGATTCTGTGTCTGATCAGTGACAGTCAGTTTATCCTTTGTGCAATGAAGGAGCCCCGTCTTATCACGAGTTGGAGATAAAGTTCACGTGTGATATCCAGGCGGACGGAGTACTTAGGGGTTAGCTGAACGGCTGTGGGCACAGATATGTGGACTTTTCCTTGTTGTTTGTCAGTTTACAAGGCACAGCTGCAAGAGAGGCTGCTGTTATAGAAATCAGAGCAGAGAGTGTTAAGCCCACCCTCCATGCACTAGGTGCGTGCTGAAGATGTGGACTGCTAAAGACTCTGGGAGAAGTGTGAAGGATTGTGGGAGTATTTTACAGACTGAGTTGGCTTCAGATCCTAAAGGAAAGGACTTCAGGTTCCAGAGGCGTAGTAGGAGGAGTGGCGTAATTTTCCCAGGCAGAGAAGAAGAGATGATGACTTGTGGAGGAACTGGGGCTGTGAGTGGACCGCTGTACCTTAGGGAAGGAGAGACACAGTGGCAGCCACATCAGAGAATGCCTTGTAACCTGGATGAGCTTGTTTTCTGATTGAGTTGCTGGACACTGGGGACCGGGCTATTTTGCTCAGCAAGCAGAAGGAGATCCCTTGCTGATACAGAGTTGGTGGGAGGCAGTGTTGCCAACCGTCAGTATTTTTACTGGCAGCCAGTAAAAAACAGGCAATTTTCTCCTGCCAGTAAATGCCAGTAAAAAGAAAAAGTTGCCAGTAAAAAATATGGCTGTGACGCGCAACCCGGAGCCAGCCGACACAAGTGCCTGCTACAGTGTGTTCGGGCGGCTCTGGTGGAGGCGGTGCCTGAGCATGTCCTGTGATGTCATGGTGCAAGGGAGCCAAGCAGAGCGGCCAGAGCCTTGTGTCTGCGGGATGGGAACAAGGCAGGTCCATCAGTGCTGTTTGGACTGGAGGGACCACCTGGCTTGGAGAGAGACTGTCACTGTGACTCTGGAGGGGACGTTTCTTGTCGGTAATCTGTACTGCTGCACACTGCTGTCAGTATCACTGTGAGAGTCCATTTCATGTGTGTGCTGCTCATTCTAAATTTCTTACCCTCCTGAGCCCTGTCCCTGAGCCACTTACTATATCAAAAATAAAATAAGAAATATATTTTTTGCCTTATTATCTACCTTAAATCACATTGCTAATTACATATTGTACTTGTTTGTAGCCTAAATAGTGACATTTGTACTTAAAACTGTAATTTTGTTACTTTTGGAATGAAATGCCAGTAAAAACTTGGCTGTGCCAGTAAATTTTGAGTGTTGTGTCAGTAAATTTCAAACTGTTAGGTTGGCACCACTGGTGGGAGGCAACAGGCCACCACTGCACTACACTTTGACAAAAGAGGGACAGAGTTGTCTACAAGAAACACAGTGGGGTTGATTTACTAAAGGCAAATCCACTCTGCTCTACAAGTGCACTTGGAAGTGCAGTCGCTGTAAATCTGAGGGGAAGATCTGAAATGAGGGGAGGTTCTGCTGATTTTATCATCCAATCATGTACAAGCAAAAATGCGTTTTTTTATTTTCCTTGCATGTTCCTCTCAGATCTACAGTGACTCCACTTCCAAGTACACTTGCAGTGCACAGTGGATTTGCCTTTAGTAAATAAACCCCAATGTCAGTGCCTGCATCTGTTCTTAAAAGGGCACTAACTGGAGCACTCCACCATAACAGTTGGGCCCCAACAAACTGGCCAGCTGAAGAAAAATAGTAATACAGCCCTTTCAATAAATGTTTTTGTGCCTTGAGTGCAGCTATAGAAAACCAATATTTGACGTAGTTACTACTCTTTATTTTTAATCACCTTTATCGTCTCTAATGACTTACAGATGCAATCTAGAATTGTCCATGCTGATTACTTTTCTATATTTGTACAGGTTATGCTATGTATCCTATTAAACTTTAATACAACTTATTAAAAGTAAAAAAGCAAAGCAACAACTAACTTTTTTCTTTTAAATTCAATGCAAATAAATGAATCCTATCTTGTGCATCAAATCATATATTGCATGCCCATGCACCTACTGTATATGACCACTTATAATAACACATAACAACATGTACCACATAAATGGAATACATCAACAAATTAGGCAGAACAAGGGGATTGTGCTTGTGGGAGGTGTTACCTAGGACTGCCTGGACGTGATCACACAGTGCAGCTCTGGGAGTGGTGAGACCTTGCACTGCACCAGCCCTTGAGAAATGTTTTCCTGCAGTCATCAGATGAGCCTGATTAATTTTAAAACACATGTGAGTTTAGCCTTGTCCTATCTTAAAGGAGACATGCTCTGCATGACCTTTTGATTCAAAGGTCTACAGCAGTGGTGCCCAACCAGTGGCCCGGGGGCCACAAGTGGCCCGCGGAGCCCTCTGATGTGGCCCCCGACCTCCTGCTCTGGGATGGTGGGTTGGCAAGCCCAGATTGCAGGTTGTCTACCCGCCATGCCAGAGCATCAGTGTTGTGAATGAAGCCAGCGGTAGAGGAAGCAAGCAGCTGCGGAGCAGAGCTGCATAAGCCAATGCTTCCTGTATAGCACCGCCTCCTGTCATAGGTGGAGTGATACCAAATGCACTCTGCCTGGGACAGCAAGTTTATTACTAAAATTACAGTGTATATATGGACATAACTGTTCTGCAGTGGTTACTGGGCTGCTTTTAAACTGAGCTGCAGGTGTGGCACAGTGTACCTGCGGCTTACCTGCACTGAGCCATAGACTTCTGGCTTTACCTGTGGGTTTGGTGCACTTTCAGAAAGTGCACCACACCTGCAGGATATGATAGAATTCTATGGCAAAGTACAGCTAACCTACAGGAAAGCCACATTTGTGGGTAGACTGCAGACCATCAGTGTAAAAGTAGCCTTAGGCCTCTTTAACATGATCTGTCTGATCCAATCGGACCCTCCATTCACCTCTATGGAGCGGCAGATGTAAACAGACTTGTGTCCGTTTACACCTGCCTCCTTCCAATCTGATCTGCTAAAAAAAAACGGAAAGTGGATCCGTCCCCTTTCCATTTGATCAGATGAGAGGGCCCATAGAGTAGAGTGGGCTGTGTATGTGTCCTCTTTGCATACGCAGAGTGGAAGCAGAACTGTAATCTGCTCATTGTGGCCTGCGGCTGGTTACTAAGTCGCTTAAGTGGCCCTCGCTCTTCAAAAGCTTGGGCACCCCTGGTCTACAGGGATAAGGATACTTTTTTAAAACTTTATGTTCACATTTGGTGATTTGTATTTTTTTTTTGTTTTTAAAATAATTTGATTCACAATTTTACATAATACCCATGTTGTTGATTTATGGATTGATTGATTGTATTTTGAATATTGAATCTCAAATAATCTGTGGCAGAGAAAATATACTCTATGCTTAGAAAACTCTCCTGTTAAGGTACAGTTAAGCCTCGCACAAACGATCGGATTGTTAACAAAACCATGGACTATTGTCCGAAGGGCATTGGCTCAAACTAGTAAGGCCCGGAACGGAGAAGCAACAAGGAAAGTAGTGTACGGCGGTCTAATCGGACACACATAGAGTTAACAGTGTTCAGCTCTAGGGGGAGTAGGCTAAGGATTAACCAAGGGGGAGTGGCCATATTTAAGCAGGGGGCGGAGCTTGGGTTTATTCAGTGCAGCTTGCAAGGACAGAGGAGGAGGCAGATTTTACACTGCTCCTCCGTTTTTTCCAAGATGGCCGACATAGTGCACGACTAAAACAAGCGGCGGTTGTTCGGGGAGATACTCACCAGGGACAGACAGGGGACCGGCCCGCATGGCTAGGAGCCCGAGGGGGGACCACTCTATACCACCAGCGAAGCGGACTCAGCAACCACCGGCAGCGGGGCCCAGGCGGACTACACGCTGCGGGCCTAGCTCAGTGGGCGGGGCCTTCAGGGCGCCGCTTCCCCATCCACAATTCACGGGCAAACCACGCACGCTGACCCCCCATCGGCTCTCCACGAGCCGGGGGTTGAAGTCAGGGGGGCCATGACCAGACAAGGGACCGCAAGGATGGAGAGCAGATGAGCCAGTGACGCCGCGGGGGGGCGGAACTTACCCGGCGGGTGGATGACACAGCAGAAGGGCAGTAACAGTTCGGCCCAGGCCGGCCCAGTTGCAGACGGTTCAGGGCGGCGGGGGGCACCAGCAAGGAGCAGAACAGTAGTGCGACACTTGGCCCCACGACAGGTAGACCGCCCGGCCCCAAGGATGGACTCTTCTGGGGACTAACATCGGCAACAGGTCATGCGGCTGAGGACAGGTCGGAGGGGGAAGTGTCGGAGGAGGAAGAAGAACAAAACCAGCAAGTGCCGTCGAGGGAGAACAGCACAGCGGCTGTTGGGAAGGCTTCCGGTCAGCCCGGTAAGTCATGTGATAACCTATCTTTTACCACTGTTTTACAGGATTTGTTGGGGGTAGTAGCGGCTAGTGTGGGAGAAGTGTCTATCCCATCACCGCATTTAGCAGGGCGGGCTCCTGTCCAACAACTGGCGAGCAGTATGCCCGCCAGTTCGGGGTCAGGGGGTCAGCTTCAGAAATTGTTGGAAGGACTGCGGGTGTTGGTGGGGCGTTTTGGGGATTTCACGCAAGGGGCACTGGGCAGTAGCGCTGATAAGGGCTCATCAGAGGTTGTGGGCATAACGACAACTGGGGGAGTTGAGGTCCCGGTGGCCACGGCGTCGCCTGCTACACAGGCAACAGGGTCTCGAACGGGAGAGCAAAAAAGGGGCCGCAGAAGCAACTGGGAGGACGGATGTAGTGAGGATCGCAGATGCGGCAAAGTGCGAGGTTTATGTCTGCCTTGAGGGGCCACTGGGTGCACACTTGAAGGAAGAGGTGAGGGACAAAATTGTAAAGGGGGAATATGTAGGAATATTCTCCCTATTACCGTTGGAAAAGTTTAACCTGGATAGGGTTAAGCCATATGACTCCAAGAAAGACGACAAGGAGAAACAGAGGTATAGATTGATCCCGAGGACGTTTGTCAATTGGTTGCAAGCGTTTGCCATTTTGGCAAGCGTCATTGGCGAAAAGAACCCAGAGCATTGTTCGGCGTTGTTTTGCTATATGGATGCAATTGGAGAAGCACAGAGTCTACAGGGGATCAGCATGGCTACGGTATGATGAGCAGTTTCGTCAGCGTAGGGCGGTGCGTCCGTCCCTGAGATGGGACCGCAAAGACATCAGCTTGTGGATGAGGCTCATGTTGTCATCAAGGGCCCCGCCTCAGTTTCTTCAGGGGGGGTGTTATATTCTTAATATTCAAAATTTAATTTGGTTTAAAAAATATCTCTCTGCAGAGTTTCCCCTTAATTAGTGTGAATGAGCTTTTGTTTTTAATACATTTCTCCAAGGGCAGTGGAGTGCGGAACCATGGCCTCAGTCAAGGGTGGAAGTTGGGTTCCTGCGGAACTTGGTACTGCTGGAACTGTTTCCAGTGGTATTGGCGTTGGAGTTATGGGGACAGGCTTGTAGGAACTTAAAGCTTAGATTGAATTGCGATAACATGGGGGTAGTGCAGGTGATCGCATGTCGGCGTCTTCACAACCTGTCGTACGGCTAATGCGGTAGTTGGTGTTCCAGTGCTTGCAATTAAACATCTTTCTCTATGCCGTGCATATACCGGGAGTGGACAACACGTTGGCTGATTCACTGTCTCGATTTCAGTGGGACAAGTTCAGGGAGCTGGCTCCGGCGGCAGAGAAGGAAGGAGTTTGGATTTGGGAGCTGGCCTTGGAGTCGCCGCGGGATGGATCCAACGTCAGTAAGTGCGTCAACGTGGTCAGCCTACATGAAGGTATGGAGGGAATGGTCGGGGTTGTTACATGAAGCGGGGGTTGACAGGTATGGATCCGAGCCCAGATTGTCAGTCTTGTACTTCATCTCAAGACACATGGAGGCTGGGGGATCAATCTCGTCCATCGAGAAGAAGTTGGCTGGTTTGTCATTTTTGTTTAAATTGCAAAAGGGGGAGGACTGGACAAAGGATTTTTGGGTCCGGCAAGCAATAAAAGGGTATCGCAAGGAGCACAAACAGAAGGATAGGCGGGGGCCTGTGACTTAACCTGCGGTCCATATGTGAGATATTGGGGTCAGTTTGTACCTCAAGCTACGAGTGTTTTTCGCTGGCCTTCTTCGGGGCCTTCCATATTGGGGAGTTAGTTAGCCCTTCGAGGCGGGTGGAAGGCGGATTTTGTGACAAGATGTGCAGGTATACAATGACAGGGTGTCTTTTAGGCTGCGCAGGTCAAAAATGGATCAGAAAGGAAAAGGTGTAGAGGTGTGGCTGTTTGCATTGCCAGGGGTCAAGGTCTGTCCGGTCGCAGCTGTAAAGAAAAATTCTGAGAGTGCGTCCGGGGGGAATTGGGCCATTGCTGAGGCACGCCGACGGGTCCCACCTATCCACAAAAAAAAAAAAAAGAGAAATAGAAACCAAAGAATAAGGTACAAATAGTACCACCAGATACTCATCCACCTACTTCATGTAAGGGTGGGGCTCAGTGGCCAAACTGGCACATGAAAAAGAAACACTATACCAAAAGAAGGTTTAGTGCAACACTCTTCACTCTTGACCACTATGCTCTGCATAACTTACTGCAGACCTCTGAGTTACATACTACTCACCCCTGCACTCTGCATTACTGACGCCTAACCCCTAAACTGTGCATGGGAACAAGGCAGATCATTTGCATTTCTGGTGTTGTGTGAAGAAAAATGCTCCTGAAATCCCTACAGATTTAATGGCTTCATGACCATCTACAGGGATTCTGGAATGCGTATTAATATGACTACCATTTAGTCGGGTGATACAGGGAAATTTGATGTCGCAGAATACACAAGAACACAATTAGATCCCTAATAAAGTAAAAATGTGAAGTTATGTTTACAGACATTTTTATGTTCTGGGATATCTAAAGCAGCTAATAGTGGCAAACATACCTATCCCATAAACAGAACCATAGGTAATATGGGGTTTATACATCACAACTGTTCTGTTAATGTAGAAACGTATGGAGCTTTGCTAAGCCCACAGCATATCATTAGCAAGACCAAACACAACACTTACAATTAGGTTTACAGAATCCCCACTTCTTATCCTTAGCATAATTCGCTGTTGTAGCGCACCAGAGACGTCCATCAGAGGTTCCATCACTGGTACAGTCTGAATACCACTTGGACTTATACTTAAATGGGAAGACACAGAGCTCACCATTAGCATTTCCATCTTCAGTATAGATCACTGCAGGAAAAAAGTATATAAGCGTTACCTAGCAAAGGAAAATAATATACAGAAATGTTTCTCTTTGAACATAATAGGGTGGATTTACTAAAGATAAATAGACATTGCACTCTGCACTCTGCATGTACAGTTGCACTCTTTTTTATTAGTAAATTTAAATGTAGTAAAGCTTCTGTGGTACCCTTCTAGATAGGTGCTAGGATTAGGTAAATTTAGTTTGGCCCACTATATCCGGTGGAGCTAGTTTGTTGTTAGGCAAATTTAGTTTTGGGTCACTGTAACCAGTGTGGCTGTGTTGATTCTTTTGGTCTGTCTATGTTTTAGTAGTTGCAGGATTGACTGCTCCCCCCCTGATTAGTCCAGAAAGTTCTGGAAATTGGTGGGCAGGAAGTGTCTAATCAGCAGCAAAATATTCATATGACCCTAGTCAATCCCTGGGGAGGATCGCTCAGATGGCTGCTGGGAGCCTGTATAAATACTCTAGGACAGTAAGCAGCGAGGTCTTTTTCCTTAGGAGATCATTGCTTACCCCCTTAGGCCATCCTGCCATGTGCCTGTGGGTTGTCGAGGCTTTGGGTGGGCTACCTGGAGGCCTGATTTGCTGGAAACCTGCAGAAATATGACTGAGGGACTGTTGTCTGAGGATCTAATCTGGCATCACAGGGAGAAAGTGTTGCGTGGATATTGGAAGGAGGCAACCAATTTTCCAAGGACATTTGTGAATACAGACTAGAGAGAGAGAGGCCACCCTTCATGTGTAATGCCTTGTACACACGGTCGGACATTCCGACCACAAAATTTGTCGGATTTTTTGGGCCGAAACTTGTCTTGTATACACATGATCGCACAAAGTTGTCTGAAAATGTGATTGTTCGGAACGAGGTGACATATAAAACGTACAACGGGACTACGTAGAGGCCAGTAGCCAATAGCTTTCTGTGACAGACCTACCCGGGACAGAGGCTTTTGGAGAGGATTGAATTCCAGCCTCTTGCCTTGCGATTATGGGCCTTGGCATTTGGGGGAATGGTGCTCTTTGTGAGCTGTATGCCTGGGTACCTTGGAGGTGGTGTTACTTTAGATTCAGTCCATGTCAGCAGTGAAACAAGTCTCATCTTGTTTTGTGCTTGGGAGCGGTTGGAATATTGGATATCTATATTCAGACTGGGAGGAAGTGGTATATGACGAAAGCACTGAAGCGGAATGTAGGGACGTTTCGTCACACTTTCCTCTCCAAATTTTTTCTGAACATGCATGGCACTTTGTGCGTCGGAATTTTCGACACACGATTGGAAAAAGTCTTATCGGATTTTGTTGTCGGAAAATTTTAGATCCCGCTCTCAAACTTTTTCCATCGGAAATTCAGACGGAAAAAGTCCGATAGAGCCCACACACGATCGGAGTTTCCGACAACATAATCCGATCAGACTTTTTCCGTCGAAATTCCGACCGTGTGTACAAGGCATTAGAGTCAGCTGTGTGTGTAAAATGGGAACCTCCAGTCTCTTGAAGAGCTCAGTCTATTTAATTCCTAGTGAAAGGACTTTGTTTGGACTTTCCACAAGAGGTAGATCAATCTCCTCAAGTTGCCACAGAGTCATAGTTCTACAGGACTTGTCCTCCTATTTATACACAGTCTTGGAATATCTCACTCAATTCTCTAACCCAATCCAAGCTACCCAAAAATAAAAATATAAACAAGAAAACTTCTGCACAGTTTATTGAGCCAAAGAGTGACTGTGACTGCATTCTTGGCTGTGGGACAACTATTTTTATTTGCTTTTAACATTCACTGTTAGAAATGTGTTCATTCAAAAAACATTTCCATCCTGCTCTTTCTCAGATAGCAAGCACTTGTGTTGCAAGTTTGAAAATGACTTGCTAAGCTTTTGCTAGACTTGCCAGGCTTC
This sequence comes from Lithobates sylvaticus, assembly GCA_028564925.1. Classification (NCBI taxonomy): domain Eukaryota; kingdom Metazoa; phylum Chordata; class Amphibia; order Anura; family Ranidae; genus Lithobates; species Lithobates sylvaticus. Next base: position 25,908,456 of record CM053032.1, read on the forward strand.
ACAAGTTTGTTGCACAATTGCAGCAAGTCCGCATTGCATGACTCCAGATCAACTGTCTTTGCAAACATTCTACGCGTCTGCTGCAAGTTCTGGTTCAGTTATGTTGTGCAAAAGTCATCCCACCACAGGGGTCACTGCAGCTGAATTTTCATGCTGTAGACTTGCATAGCTCTTGCTGTAGACTCACCACTGCAACTTTGCTCTTGTAGAAACTTGCCATGCAAATTTGCTACTAAAGTCAACTAGTACTTGTGCTTCAAGTGCTCTGCAAGCAAACAAATTGCCAGTGAAAATGTGCAGCAAGTTAACAGACTTACAATTCAACACCGCCGCAAATTTTTGGAAAGTTATCCTTGCTATCTGGGTTTTATTTTTCTTATCACTGTATGACTTTGGTCTTAAACAAATGTTGATTTGACCCCACTAATGATTATAATTATTGGACAAACTTCCCTACATAACATTTTTTTATGAAATTCCACTGGCGTAAACCCAGCATTACGGGGGTAAGGGGAAGTCTAATTGAGACACTAATGCAATGGGAGAATTCTGATGGGGACATGATGTAAGGTGGACTATGATGTAAAGGGGAACTGATCAGGACCCAGATGTAAAGGAGGAGTCATTTTCTTTTTGGCCCCTAAATATCTGTAAAATATATGATGTGGCCCTTATACTGAAAAGTTTGGAGATCCCTGCTTTAGAGGTTTGATGTTTGAATGTTTAGTGTACTATAACACAATTTTCACAGTTAAAAAAAAAACATTTCTTATTAGAGTTTGGCCCTGTATATCAGTCCAAAAAGAGAGATAATTGAGGAGGAAAGATGAACAGATGGATTTGGTTTGAAAATTGTAATAATTCCTTCAAATGAGGATCATGAGGGAGCTATGCCCAAATGACCACATCCTCTTAACTACATCTTAGTTGCAAAATGAAAAAAGTTATACACCTTTCTTGGATGAGTTAAAAGAAGAAATAAGGAGAATTAAAATAAAACCTTTGTCCTGGATGGGAAGGATAAATGCCTTAACCACTTTCAGACCGGACCAATTTGCAGCCAAAGGACCAGGCCCCTTTTTGCGATTCGGCACTGCGTCGCTTTAACTGACAATTGCGCGGTCATGCGACATGGCTCCCAAACAAAATTGGCGTCCTTTTTTTCCCACAAATAGAGCTTTCTTTTGGTGGTATTTGATCGCCCCTGCGGTTTTTATTTTTTGCGCTATAAACAAAAATAGAGCGACAATTTTGAAAAAATGCATTATTTTTTACTTTTTGCTATAATAAATATCCCCCAAAAATATATAAAAAAACATTTGTTTTCCTCAGTTTAGGCCGATACGTATTCTTCTACATATTTTTGGTAAAAAAAATCGGTAAAAAAAAGATCGGTTTGCGCAGAAGTTATAGCGTTTACAAAATAGGGGATAGTTTTATAGCATTTTTATTAATAATTTTTTTTTTTATTAGTAATGGCGGCGATCTGCGATTTTTTTGTGACTGCGACATTATGGCGGACACATCGGACATTTTTGACACATTTTTGGGACCATTGTCATTTATACAGCAATCAATGCTATTTAAATGCATTAATTCCTGTATAAATGACACTGGCAGTGAAGGGGTTAACCACAAGGGGGCAGTGTAAGGGTTAAGTATGCCTAGGGGTGTGTTTTTTTACTGTGGGGGGGCATGGCTGTCAGCTAGTGAATGCTGATCTCTGCTCCAATCACAGGGAGCAGAGATCGGCGTCACTAGTTGCTAGGCAGAACGGGGAGATGCTGTTTATCTCGGCATCTCCCCGTTCAGCCGTCCCGTGAGACAATCGCGGGGGTCCCCGCGTCGATCGAGTCCGCGGGGACCGCGACCGGACTCACAGGGGTCCCGACCGGCGCGGGAGTGCGCCGCTCCCGGCGCGCTCCCGATGGCACGGACAGGCAGAAAGGAGGGACTTATATATACGCCATCCTGCCTGTCCGTGCCATTCTGTCGACGTATATCGTCGTGCGCCGGTCGGCAAGTGGGATTATACTGAATGAAGAACCAGAATATAGAGAAAATAGTTGGTGCATGAATCTTCAATAATATAAGGATGATAGAAACAAACTATAAATGTTTAGCCAGGTGGTATAGGACACCGGACATAGTGGCAAAATATCAAATAGAGCCATCTGGGGAATGTTGGAGGGGTTGTGGACCATTGGGGGACATGGCACATATATGGTGGAATTGCTCAAAGACTAAAAATTACTGGAGGGAAACACTAGGATACATAAAGACGATAACTAAAATCCAAATACCCGAAAATCCCTGGGTCTGTCTTTTCCATTGTATAGATTCTCCATTAAAAGAATACAGAAACTCCCTTACAATCCATCTGATAAATGTTTTATTGTTTTGATGTTTTAATTATGTAGGTAGGGAGTCCAAGAGGAAGTGGGAGGCATGAAAGATATTTAAGTTAACAAGGAAATATAGCAAGGTTTATAGACTGTAGGGGAGGAAGGTGGGAGGGGACTCCCCTCCCATCCACTCATATCAGGGAGTGGGTGAGAGGGCCGGGAGGGGAAGGGGAGGGTGGAGGGGGGAAAGTGGGAAAATTGGAAGTATGTAAAGTAAAGAAATAGGATGGTTGGTTTTATGTTGTTGTGGGAGGGGTAGGGGAGAGAAAGAAGCCTCCCACTCCCATTGGCTATTTAATATATTTATGATATTGTTGTTTCTCCTTTCCTGCCTGTAATAAAAAAAATTGAAATGAAATAAATAAAGATTTAAAAATAAGAACTGCAATCCAGAAAGTTGTGTAGAAACAGCATTGGCTAACGGCAATACCATTAAACAAAAGGATATCCTTTGGGAAGGAGGAGAAGATGTTTGGTGTTGTGTGAAGAGCATCCCTGGCATCCCTACAGATCTTCTGGCTTTATTCTCCTACCAGAAAGAGACCAGGGCCTGGGAGAATGATCATCTACATGGATTCTGGGATGCTTACTTCTTGATATAACTAACCTTTAGTCAGGTGACACAAAGAAACTGGAGGTGACAGGATAATTGAGAATACCTTTGAATGTCCCAATAAAGAAAACAATGTGAAATGTTATGTTTACAGACATGTTTAATGTTCTGGGATATTTAAAGGAGTTAACGCTGCCCAACATATACCTCTTCTTTAAACAGAACCCCAGGTAATATCTTTAAGCTTCTGAGGCCTATACATTATAACTGTTCTGCTTATCCAGAGATAAATATGGGGTTTTGCTAAATCCACAGTATATCATAAGCAGGACCAAACACAAAACTTACAGTTATATGTACAGTATCCCCACTTCTTGTCCTCATCATAATTCGCTGTTGTAGCGCACCAGAGCCGCCCTTCAGAGCTGTCAACACTGGTACAGTCCAAATACCACTTTGATTTATACTTAAATGGAAAGACACAGGGCTGACCATTTGCAGTTCCACCTACAGCAGAGATCACTGTGGAAAAAAGTATAACAGAGTTACCTAGCACAGGTAAATAATACACAGAAGTCATTCACTTTAAACATAATGGATACAAAAATCTATCAAGGAGGAGTGAAAAGAGGAATAATGCAAACAATCTTATATTAACCATCTGTCCTTTTGTAGTGTGGAAGAATCATGACTTCTGGGAACTCTAGGCTTAGTTGACTGTAATCCAATTATGTATAGAAATAGCCCTTATAGTGAACCAGATATGGCCATCAGGTAGTCAATCCTTGGTACCGTCCAAATACAATTGGGAGTTATATCTGAATGGGACAACACAGGTCTCACCATTTACAGTATACTGTAGATATCTGTGGTGTTACCAACATTGGCCTGTGTTATCATTCCTCTTCTTGGCTCCTGTACTTGTGCCTTGCCTTGGATTGTTATTCTTGCTTGACCCCTTGCCTGACATTTGCCTTGATATAGCCTATTCTATTGATTTCCACCTGACCTGACTGCTCGGTTTACTCTACTGATTGCCACCAGGTCTAAAATCTACCTGGTTAATAAATATTCTGCTGATTTCCTCCTGCTCTTACTCTTGTTTAAACAATGGCCTCTACTTCTAGCTGACCACTGCTTGCTTGGTGTACAGCCAGTTACTAGTCTTGGTCACTCCTGCACACAATACCTGCCTTCAACCTTTTCGCATCATGAACCGACATGGTATTTTATCTCTTTCTCTTTGAGGGTTGCTGGGGAGCATCCCGATCCTATAAATATCAGGCCCTGAGGTCATGCAAATACTGGTAAACATACTATCCATAAGGGAAGAGTGGTTGCTAAAGGTGAAACTGCACATAATGCCGCATACACATGATCGCACATATCGACAATAAAATCCGTGGTATTTTTTCCGATGGATGTTGGCTCAAACTTGTCTTGCATACACACAGTCACACAATTTTGACGGAAATTCCGAACGTTAAGAACGCGGTGACGTACAACGAGCCGAGAAAATTGCCAGTTCAATAGCCAGTGCGGCTCTTCTGCTTGATTCCGAGCATGCGTGGAGATTTGTGCATCGGAATTGTGTACACACGATCGGATTTTGTTGTCGGAAAATTTGAGTTCCAGATCTCAAATTTTGTGTGTCGTAAATTCCGATGGAAAATGTCCGATGGAGCCTACACATGGACGGAATTTCCGACAAAAAGCTCCCATCGAACATTTTTCATCAGAAAATCCGACTGTGTGTACGGGGGCATTAGTCTCACTATTTTTGCAGAACAGGATGCAAATCAGTAAACCTTATAATGGACCCCTCAACAAACTTTCACTAGAAGCCCACATGACTGTCAAGGTTTTTTGATATTAAATTATCAACGATATGAATGGTATATAACGGGATATGCAATAGGATATGCAAAATATTGTATATACTAGAGTATAAGCCGAGTTTTTCAGCACATTTTTTGTGTGCTGAAAGTGCCCCCCTCGGCTTAAACTAGAGTCAAGCACTTTTCTGCAGCAAAAAATTACATATTCCGACCATACTTTGCGGCCCCGTATCTCGGGGCCACTAGGAATCCCAAATTTGGTGTGCAAACCAAGTGGAAACAACACTACAACATGCATTGGGGTTCCTAGCACCAAGTGGCCCCGAGATACAGGGCCCCAAAGTCGGTCAACTGTGTCCATCTGCAGCAATGTCATTTCGGGACCCTTTGGGTCCAAAGACCCCAAATTTTGGCTGCAGCTAGGATGCATCTAGGAACCCTTAACTACCAAGTTTGGGCACAGTAAGGCATGCAAATGGGCACAGTGAGGCTGCAAATGGCATTGTTGACCCTCTTTTCCACTTACAGTAGCTGCGCATTTCTCACCCTAGGCTTATACTCAAGTCAATAAGTTTTCTCATTTTTTTGTGGTAAAATGAGGTGCCTTGGCTTATATTTGGGTCGGCTTATACTTGAGTATATACAGTAACCTCCAGATAAACCCACCACAACAGGTGTGCACGTTTTAAACCCAAAAGACACTGAAAGTTTGCTGCAAAAGGAACGGCAATTAAAGATATTTTCCCATCAATAGACAATGGGTCATATTTGTACTCAAACAAGCCTGAATAAGAGAAACCCACTCTAAATTTTTCTCTGCAAGTCATTAAGAAATCTTCCAGTGTCATGAGGCTTCATGTACACAGGACGTTTTTACAACCTCTCCTGAACTATTTAACTTGACAGATAGTAATCAACGTTTAAAACATCACTTTTGCCACGTTTACATGCCGTGTTTAGCGGCGTTTTGCCTCATTTGCGTTTAGAAGTTTTTTTTTCCCAAAAGCCAAAAGTGAAAAACGCCTGTAAATGAAATGCGGCTAAACGCGAGTTACTGCGTTTACATTAGTTTACAAGCTGTTACAGGCATTTGAATTTCAAATGCCTCTGAACATCCATCCTGAACGCATTTTTTGGCGTTCCAACTGCAGCCAACTGCTCCTAAACGTCCATTTACCAGCAGCAGTGTACATGAGGCCTTACTGTGAAAACACATTCTATAACTTTGTATTTACCCAAGATCGCAAGAAACAACCCTCTCTGCCTGATCATCTGAATCCATTGTTTCTGTCGAGAAAGGCTAATAAATTGAGAAAGAATACACAAGGAATAATGAACAAGAATGTTTCTGGATTCTGGAACCTCTCTATGAATGAGAGTGGGCTGACTTTAATTCACTTTTCTACAAACAATATCATTTTACACCTCAGGGACAACATTGGAAGGGCAATATCTATCTATCTATCTATCTATGCAAACACTATAGAGTGTTCAAACATTTGTCAAATTGTCAAATTATGTACCGTATTTATCGGCATATAACACGCACTTTTTCCCCCTTAAAATCGGGGGAAAGTCGTGGGTGCGTGTTTATACGCCGATACCCCCCAAAAAATGCCAAAAATGGCAAGCGCCCCTGAAAAATAGCGAGCGCTGCCGAAAAAACCCGAAGCGCGGCCGAAAAAGACCGAAGCGCCCCCGGAAAAAGCCGAGCAGACTGTTCGGCTCTGCTCGTAGTCCCCGCCTCCCTGCGCTCGCTCCGGAAACAGCAGGGAGGCGGGACCGCGAGCTTAGCCGTCCGAGTCGGTTCGGCTTTTTCCGAGGGCGCTTCGGTCTTTTTCAGCCGTCCTTCGGGTTTTTTCGGCGGCGCACGCGGCGGCGGGAAATTTAAACCCAGAAAAGACTGTAAATGACGCTAGCAAGCTACAATGGCACTGGGCAAGGCTGCAATGACGCTGGGCAAGCTACAATGGCACTGGGCAAGGCTGCAATGACGCTGGGCAAGCTACAATGGCACTGGGCAAGGCTGCAATGACACTGGACAAGGCTGCAATGACACTGGGCAAGGCTGCAATGACGCTGGGCAAGGCTGCAATGACGCTGGGCAAGGCTGCAATGACGCTGGGCAAGGCTGCAATGACACTGGGCAAGCTGCAATGACACTGGGCAAGGCTGCAAATGACGCTGGGCAAGGCTGCAAATGACGCTGGGCAAGGCTGTAATGATGCTGGGCAAGCTACAATGACGCTGGGCAAGCTACAATGACGCTGGGCAAGCTGCAAATGACGCTGGGCAAGCTGCAAATGACGCTTAAATGTAAGTAGTTTTTTTTTCCCTAAACTTCCCTCCTAAAACTTTTTTCCCTTAAAATGCCCTCCTAAACTTGGGGTGCGTGTTATACGCCGATAAATACGGTATATACAGAGCATCATACTATCTAAAAAGACTCAATGATGACAAGAATTATATCACCAAACATATGTATTATTGTAATACTTGGAAATAGGAAATTGCTATGTTTGTATAATATATGATCGAAAGTAAGATGGAAAATTATGATATATGATATTATCCAGATATCCCTAAATGACTGATAAATAATCTATAGAAATTGATCTCTGGATAAATCACACGTCTTTAACACGTATCAGAGGATTAAAATGAGAGTACAATAAAGATTACTATCACAAATAACATTACACACATTTTATAAGGATAACATACAGGGCCATGTTTAATATTGATTGGATCCTGGGCAAGCATCTTCTTGCACCCCCCCCCCCCCCCCCCCCCATGCAATTTCGCTCTCCACCTGCTCTAAGCCTACACTAAATCTAGACTCAAGATCAGTTTACTGAATCAGATCAGGCAGCAACTGATTGCCAGAGGTTACAGTGTATCATTACCACTCAATGACTGGCTGCTAGAGGTTACAGCACACATTATGGCTCACTTATTATTTTTTAGAGGTTACAGCACGACTTCTGCTTGTTGATTGGTTGCTAGAGATTACTGTACATCAATACTGCTCACTGATTGGTTGCTAGAGGTTACTGGACATCCTTACCCCTCACCAATTCGTTGCTAGAGGTTACTGCACATTATTACTGCTTACTAATTGGTTGATAGAGGTTACTGCATATCCTTACTGCTCAATTATTGGTTGCAAGAGGTGAGTGCACATCATTACTGCTCACAGATTGGTTACTAAAGGTTACAGCACATCATCTCCTCACTGCCTGCACACAATGGACTGGAGAGGTGAGGGGACCCATCCATATACAGAAAACCCCAATGTAATGGGGATTAACACTGATCACTAATGTAATGGGGATTCATAATGACCACTAATGTAATGGGGATTTAAACTGACCACTAATGTAATAGGAGCATTCACAGGGACCACTAATGTAAGGAGGGATTTACACTGACCACCAATGTGACGGGGACCTTCACACTGGCCACTAGTGTGAATGAAAGGATTGTACACCAAGCTCCAATGTAATATTTACACTGAAAATTTACACTGACCACCAATGTAACTGAGACATTTAGCCTGGGTTTACATTTGTGTGTGTGAGGAACACATGCAAAATTGCTTTCCTGACCCCACAGAAATGTGCTGCCCTTTAGCAGATACTCAGCAGCGCCATTAATTGTTAATGACACCCTTACGCATCTGCTGAGATGTGTGTATTTACATGCACCACAATTCAGGATGCTGTGGCACTATGTTATTTTGAAAAAGGGTTCCATCTCCAATTTGCTTACCTTTGCAGAACAGGCTGATTTTAGCTTAATGACCACAGTTTTAGGCAGGACTTTCAAGCATGCCCCTTTAACTCTCCGCTGGGCAGCATTCAGCAGAATTGATGGTGGATATGAACTCAGGGGGGCATGATATATCTAGGAATGCTGCCTCTATTTACATATCAATGCAACCGCTATTTACATATCAATTCAGCCGCTATTTACATATCAATGCAGGGTCTGCAGGTGAGTCATCTGTACATGGCAATAAGTAGAGCTTAGCAGAAATAGTAACAGAACTTAACACTGAGATATCAGGACATAGCACAGAACTAAAACTTCAAAGGACAAGGGAATTTGAAATGGGATAGTTGGCAAGTATGAGGCAGCTGCTTTGGGCCCCACAACAATGATGGGGCCCAGGGCAGATGCCCCTTTTACCCTGCCTTAAAGATGGCCCTGATAACATAACAACCGCGCCGCAATGTCCGCCGGGCACCTGCGATTGCCCGTTAAAACAACGGGAACCGTGCGGGACCGTGGAACTGTGTGTGTAAACACACAGCTCCACGTCCTGTCAGCGGAGAGGCGACCGACTGATCATGTGATCCCAGTACGGAGGAACACCGATCGGTCTCCTCCCCTTGTGAGTCCCCTCCCCCCACAGTTCGAATCACTCCTATAGGGAACACATTAAACCCTGCAGCGCCCCCTAGTGTTAACCCCTGTCCCTGCCAGTCACATTTACACAGTAATCAATGCAATTTTATAGCAACGGTCGCTGTGTAAATGTGAATGGTTCCAAAAATGTGTCAAAAGTGTCCGAAGTGTCCGCCGCAATGTCGCAGTCACGAAAAAAAAATGGCAGATCGCCGCCATTACTATTTAAAGAAAAAAAAATGCAATAAATCCTATCCCCTATTTTGTAGACGCTATAACTTTTGCGCAAACCGATCAATATACGCTTATTGCGATTTTTTTACCCAAAATATGTAGAAGAATACGTATCGGCCTAAACTGAGTTTTTCGTTTTTTTTCGTTATTTTCGTTCGTTCGTTTTCGTACGAATGAACGAATCATTCGAATCGTACGAATCCGAATAACGAATCGTAACGAATCGTTCGAATCTGATTAACGAATCATTCGAATCGAACGAATCCGAAAAACAACGAAAATCCGAAAAACACAAATTAGAAACAACGAATGTACTAATGAAGAAAAACCGAAAAACGAAAACGAACGAAAAAATTCGTACATTCGTAACCTTTTTTTTTGTTGAATTGGTAATTTTCCGTGTGTCCCTTACAATGGTGCTGCTAAACGTGCTTCGAATGGATTGAACAAAAAAAATGCGTACAGTCGTACCTTTTTTTTCGATTCGAAACTTTTTTTTTTTCCGATTCGTAACTTTTTTTTTTTTTTTTTCGATTTGTAATTTTCCGTGTCTCTATTGAACCAAAAAATTCTTACATTCGTAAATTTTTTTCGATTCGTAACATTTTTTTTTTATCGATTCGTAACATTTTTTTTTTTGATTCGTAACCTTTTTTTTCGATTCGGAACTTTTTTTTTTTTTTTTTTTTTTTTCGATTTGTAATTTTCCGTGTCTCTATTGAACAAAAAAATTCGTACATTCGGAACTTTTTTTTTTTCGATTCGTAACTTTTTTTTTTCGATTCGTAAATTATTAAAATGTACTAATAGCATACACATTACATCATATTTTGAATTATGCTCCGATTACGAATGTACGACTGTTACGAATGTACGAATAAATACGAATGTGTCCGAAAATTAAACTACGAAAAAAAAACGAAACAACGAAAAATAACTCTTACGAATGTATGAATCGTTACGAATACGAACACCGACGACTTACGAATGTACGAATCTTTACGAATCCGAACTACGACGACTTACGAATGTACGAATCGTCGGAAACGAAAAAAACGAAACGAAAAAAAAAACGAATTTTTTTCGGAAACGAAAAAAACAAAATGAAAATAAACAATTTTTTTTTGTTGTGCACATGTCTACTATTTGTCCTGTTTACCATAATCATTGAAAGTGAAAGTAAAAAGAAAATCACAAATTTTGGGTTGTCCCCAGAAAAGTAATAGAAAAGTAATAGAGGGGAAATCCTGTTTGGCTATGGGACAGGAAGTCAAAGGAAATCTCCGCAATGAGACACAGATGGTGAAAAAAACATTCTGACAGGGGTTATAATCCTCCCTTGCTCTATACAAAATGAAAAAAAAAACGTTTTGCCTATAGTTCTACTTTAATTCAGAGATAAGTATGGAGCTTTGCAAAACCAACAGCATATCACCAGCAAGACCAAACACAACACTTACAAGTACTTGAACAGTATCCCCACTTGCCATCCTTATCAAAATCCAATGTTGTAGAACACCAGAGATGCCCACTGGAGCTTTCATAATCAGTACAATCTGGATACCACATGGACTTATACTTAAATGGGAAGACACAGAGCTCACCGTTAGCGGTTCCACCTATAGCATAGCGGACTGTGAAATAAAAAATTATAACAGAGTTACTGAGGAAAAACAATTTGCATAACAGGTACAAAACAGGTACACAATTTTAATGAGTAATTAAATGAGTAGTCAAAATTAGTAATAGGCCCCATGCACACGAGACGCTGTTAAACGCGCGTTCAGAGGCAGTTGGACACTTTTTTCAACTGCACCTGAACGCATGCAATGTTATCCTATGTGTCCATGTAAACAGTCTAGTTTTTTCCCGTTTTTATGCTGTTGCGTTTAACCTCGTTTTTTCCAGAAGCAAAAAAATGGGTTCAGACTCTTTGCTTTTCCACGTTTCAGACGCATAACGCAGCTAAACGCGGCTAAACGCGGCAAAACGCAGGCACCTGCGGTTAGCCGCGTTTGCGTTTATAAGCCTTTTTATAGGAACCCAATTTGTTGGACCAGAAAACTCAGAAATATGATGGTAAACCATAATAAATACTAGAAAAATTTGTTTAAAATGTCGTAATTAGTTCATAGAGCGTATATACTCAAGTATAATGTATATACAATGTTTGAGAAATATCCAACGGACATTCGCTGTGCCATCAACAGATGGGTACCAATATGAGCTTGGGGAGGGTCTATATGATGTTATCTTTACAAATGCTGATTCTGGACCTCTCATGAAAACACAGCAAAGCGCGCGTTTTAAACGCAGGTTTCTGCTTTTTAAAACATGCGTTCAGCAGAGTTTGCTGCCTCATCAAGAGCAACATCAGGAGCATTTCCTGACATATATTCAATATGGGATCCATTTACAATAAAAAACAACAGTTTACTGTTTCTAGTGCTGCATTTTTTCACATTTAGGTAGAGGATTCTGTGTCTGATCAGTGACAGTCAGTTTACAAGGCACAGCTTCAAGAGAGGCTGCTGTTATAGAAATCAGAGCAGAGAGAGAACAGCCCGCAGCAAAAAGCCCAAGTAAATAAGCGTAGGGCTGGCATGAATAAAGTAAACATGCCATGTAGGTGTATGGCCGTTTAAGAGAGTGGGTGGAGCTTGTGTAAAGGAAGGGGAGGTTCATGCCTCCCCGGAGTCAGTGCTGAAGGAGAAAAGTTCCAGGAAGGTCGCACCATGGAGGAGCTGCTGGCTAACAGCCACGGGAACACACTGGATGCGGGCACAGGTCATGAGGGCCCGGGGGGGTGAGAGCGGAGGGTCCAGGGGGGGGACCGATCACACTTGCCGGGCGCGGCGATCCTGCCCGCCGGAGCGCCACTCACCTGTGGGACACAAGGCCGCTGTGAGGCCGGGGGACTAGCTGATGAGGACAGGCGCCGATCCGCAGGCTAAGCGGTCGGCGAGGGGGGTTGCGGCTACCGGGGGACGGCCATTTAGCGAGGTGGGGAACGGTGGGGGGCCCAGCAGCAGGCCGCATGGAGCCGGCGCCATGCGGACACAGTATCAGGCCTCAGGCCTATGCAGGGACGCGGCCGCGGGGGGGGGGGGGGGGCGGGCAGTCACCTGACCCCAGGAACGGAGTGCAGCAGGCAAGGAACAGGGGGGGCCGATGGGGGGGGACCCACGCAGCTTCCAAGGGACAGAGGATACCAATAGCTGGAGGAAGACAAGCAGCCACCCATGCTGGCGGTCCGCCATCTGGGGGGGGGGGAACACCAGGAGCTGGAGAGGAGCATCCACAGGGCACCAGGCACCAGAAGAGGACCAGGCGGTGGCCCAGGATGGCGATCCGCCTGCTGGGGGGGAGAAGAAGGGCCCAGGCGGGGGGGCGTTCGGCCTAGCCTGCGGTCTGCAGTAAGGGGGGCCAGGGCGAGTCGGCCCTGCAGCAACCGTGTCAACCTGGGGGAAGAAGGCGATCCGCCTGACCAGGTGCAGACAAGGGGGAGGAGCCACCGATCTGGGAGCGCAGTCGGCGGGGGATGGGGGCGCGCTGCCCAGGCCCAGGAAGTCACCACGGGGGCACAGAGGCGAGCGGCCTAACCCCAGGGCAGCGGAAACGGAAGCGCCAGGGTCCACCGTCAGGAGCCAAAGGACGGGTGCCAGCAGATCGGCTGAGGGGAGGAGGAGGAGCCAGAGGGAACAGAGCTCGTCTGCATCTGGGGGCGAGTCCCCTGGAGGGCAGGCTATGTGGATGGCGGAGGAAGTGGCGGAACTGTCGGAGGGCGAGTTTGCGAGATCCGAGGACGAGGTCGCAGAAGGACGATCGGCGGCGGTGGTTGCTGGACCTTCGGCTGGTGGGAGCGCTTCCAGGCAGCCCGGTAAGTCTTATGCTGGTTTGGGGTGTTATGCGGGAGGGACGAATTTTCGGGGGGGGGTGGGGGGGGGGCGGTAGTGGGCGGGGGGCGCAGAAACAGGGGTCAGCTGGAGGTGGCCTTCCCGGGGAATAGGGTTCCCGAACCCGCCCTCTTGGAAGGGGGCCTCAGGGGCTTCTGGGCGGGCCTCAAGTGAGCTGGTGGGCAGGTTCAAGCCCACTCCGACGGGCCCTTCAGGGCCGGGGTTCCGATGGGGGGTGACGGTTCGGGGGGGACTGGGTATTGCGGGTCAGGGGAGGGAGGTAGCGCCGGCACAAGTGGGGGGAAACGGTGGTGGCGGATCCGCCCGCGTTGGCCTTGGGAGGGGAGTGATGGGGTACAGGGGGCCCGGTGGTGGCGTGTCCGCCTGCGGCGCCCGCGACAGTTGAGGGTGAAAGAGGGGGGGACAAACTCAAAAACAAGACATTGTGTGGTTGGCTGATTCAGCGCGCGGTGAGGTTTACGTATGTTTTGAGGGGCCGTTAGGGGCCCATTTGAAACAAGAGGTCGGGGAAAAAATTTTGAAAGTGGAGTATGTGGAGATATTTTCTCTGCTTCCGCTAGAAAAATTTAACTTCGAAGGAATGAAGCCGGAGGATAGTAAAAAAGAAGATGAGGAGTAGAGGAGGTATAGGTTAATACCGCAAACATTTTCAGAACTGGCTGCAAGCGTTTGCGATTCTGGCAAGCGTGATGGGCGAGAAGGAGCCGGAGCACTACTCGGCCCCTTTTCTGTTACCCGGATGCTATTGGAGAGGCTCAAAGGACCTACGGGGGACTGTCATGGCTGCGTTACGATGAGCAGTTTCGTCAGAGGAGGGCGGTGAGGCCAGCTCTTCGTTGGAATCACAAGGACATCAGTCTTTGGATGCGCTTGATGTCGGCGGCAAAATCTTCGGGTCAGTTGTTTCAGGGGGGGCCGGTGGATCAGGGGCTTCAGGTCAATCGGCCACAAAGAAAAAGGGAGTCTGCTGGCAATACAACGAGGGAAGTTGTAAGTTCGGGAATTGATGTAAGTATAAACACGAGTGTTCGGGGTGCCGACAAACCCATTCACGACCTGGGGGTTTCTCCGTTGGGGGTGATCCCCAAGAAGGAACCGAACAAATTTCGACTCATTCACCACCTGTCTTACCCAAAAGGGGGGTCGGTGAATGATGCCATCGATCCCGGAGTTTGTGCGGTCTTATACACGTTGTTCGATGCAGCGGTCTTTTGGGTTTGAAAGTATGGGAGAGCAGCTCCAATGGCAAAGACAGACATTGAAGCGGCGTTTCGTTTGCTGCCCGTTCACCCCGATAGCTTTTACTTATTGGGTGGCGGGTGGCAAGAGGAATATTACGTGGATAAGTGTTTGCCAAGGGGTTGCTCTATCTCGTGTACATTTTCGAGTGTTTCAGCTCATTTGTGGAATGGGTGGTGAGGGACGTAGCTGGATTGAACTCGGTGATCCATTATCTGGACTATTTCTTGGGTGTCGGTCCGCGTTTCAAACGTTGGCGCGGTGCTCCTGACAATGCTGGAGAGGATTGTAGGGGAATTCGGCATTCCGCTTGCGCCCGACAAGACAGAAGGGCCCACGACGGTGATCAGTTTTCTGGGTATTGTCCTCGATTCCACGGCCATGGAATGTGTGTTGCCAGAAGCTAAGCTGGCAGCATTACAGGCGGAGGTGCGGGCAATGGTTGGTCGGCACGAAGTCAGCTTAGAGCCCTGCAAGCAGGATCATCCCTATGGGTAGGGTTCTTGGCAGGAGGTTAGCAGCGTGTACTGGTGGGATTTAGTCGCCCAGGCATTAGGTGACACTGTCAAGGGAGCATTGGGATGACCTGAGAAGGTGGCATAGGTTCCTGGACAACTTTAACGGGAGAGCGCTGTGGATGACCGGGCCGGTGAGTAACTTTGACCTGGAGTGTACACAGATGCCACGGGGTCGGCGGGTTACAGGGCCCCCTTTTTTTTCACGGGTACTGTAGTGCTGGCCCTTGGCCGTAAAGCTGGAAACGTGAAGGGGTGCTCAAGAACATGCTGTTACTTGAGTTGTTTCCTGTGGTACTGGTGGTTGTATTGTGGGGAGAATTCTTCCGGGATCGGAAAGTTCACTTCTACAGTGACAACTTAGGGGTGGTACAGGTTATCAGCAAGGTATCAGCGGCCTCGCCGCCGGTGGCACGCTTGTCGAGACGCTTGGTGCTTCGGTGCATGAAGCGGAACATTGTTATTCATGCAGCGCACTTGCTGGGACTGGGCAACGTGATCGCTGACGCTCTTTCTCGGTTTCAGTGGGAGAGATTTCGGGAGCCGGCGCTGGAGGCAGAACAATGCGGGGTCCCGCGTCCATCGGGTCTGTGGAGGATGCCCTGGAAGGGTAGCCGAGTGGATTCGGCGGTCAGTAAGCGAGGGGACATGGAACGCATACAGGAAAGTATGGGAGGTATGGGTTGCTTTTCAAGTACAGGCCTCGGTGGGCGAGGGAGAGCTTAGATTGCTTTTATTTCTTTTGTCGCCAGGCACATGGAAAATGGTATTTCCGTATCGAAGCTGGGGAAGGTTATGGCGGCCATGGCTTTTTGGTTCAGCTTGAAGGGGGGTGAGATTGGACAACAGAGTTCTGGGCACGCCAGGCAGTAAAGGGTTACCGGAAAGGAACGAGGGTCCGGGATGAGAGACGGTCGGTTACCTTTGAGACGTTGGGTAGCATGGTGGACAGTTTGCCGGGGTTTGCTTATCTGGTTACGAGGTGGGGCTTTTCCGCACAGCTTTTGTTTTGGCCCCTTTTTTGGGGCATTTAGGATGGGGGAGCTGGTGAGTTCCCCTAAGAAGAAGGGAGATAGTTTGGCGGTAGGCGATGTTCGGTGCTCCACAGAGAGGGTGGTTTTGCAATTACGGAGGTCTAAGACGGACCAGGAGGGTCGAGAAAAGGAAATGGTGGTTTTCACTATTCCAGACGTCAAGCTCTGCCCCGTCTTAGTCACGAAAGTTTACCTGGAACAGAGGCCGGCTATCAGGGCCCTCTGTTAGTTCATTCAAATAGGGGTGGGGCCTAAACGAGGAGGCTTTTAAAAAATATTGGGAGGTGGGAATCCGGGCGTTTTCGGTCGTACGTCAGGCTTGACTTAGTGGGTTGATGGTGCATGGGGTTGTTTGTGGGTTCATGTGCCGGCACGGGTTTGTGTGGTACATCAGGGTGAAGTTTATCAGGGATTTTCCTTGTTGTTTCTTCTTTTCAGATTCGGATTATGGGACATTCCTATGTCTGCTGGGGGGCCGGGAGGGGTGATGCCAGGCCAGACGGGAGACAGCTAAGGTTTTCTAGGAGGGAGGCTTACATTAAGTGGCTGGGTTTCCCTGGGATGCTCTGGAGCCGTCTGGTCCCGGAAGCACATAGAGTTGCGCAAGGGGACAGGCCCCCCTGAGTTCTTAGTTATTCACGTTGGGGGCAACTATCTCGGGCTGAGAACCAAGTTGGATATAACTGGGGACATAAAATATGTTTCTGCCGACTTCGGGCGGCTTTTACAAAAACTATACTCATATGGTCTGATGTTATAGCTAGGACTTCAGGGTGGCTAGCCAGATCAGTTGAGCTTACTAACAAGGTCAGGGAAAAGATACACCAGGAGGCCAGCAGGTCCTTTGTTGAGTACGGAGGCCTTGCTATCAGGCACAGGGAGTTGGAGATAAACACGTGGTGATATCTCCAGGCGGACGGAGTACAGCTGAACGCTGTGGGCACAGATATGTGGGCCATAGGAGTCAGGATGGGATCGAACGAGCGCTGTGGGTGTGGAGGTGCGCTCAAGGTTAAGGTTTTAACCTTGTTTGCTGTGGCGGATGTTGGCTGACGCAGGTAGAGAGAAGATACCCCCTCCCCACAGAGAACTTGATGCGGGACCCATTGGAGATATGGGCCCGTTTGGTATATTCCTTATAAGGTGATGTAAGGAATATGGTGGATGACTGCACTGCGGGAATAGTTTTGTCTCTGAGCTAGTATGTCAGCTTGAGGCCTAGTTACAGTTGATATGACCGCAGTGCACGATGTTTTGATGCGGGACCCATTGGAGATATGGGCCCGTTTGGTATATTCCTTATAGGTGATGTAAGGAATATGGTGGATGACTGCACTGCGGGAATAGTTTTGTCTCTGAGCTAGTATGTCAGCTTGAGGCCTAGTTACAGTTGATATGACCGCAGTGCACAATGTTTTGATTATGGTAAAATGGGTGGGGGGGGGGGTAAGGTCCTCCTGCAGGCCTACGCCACGTTTTCAGTAATATGTTGTTATTTGTTTATAAGATTTGTTTACTATTTTGGTTATTTAATAAAGGGGCTGCTACGGCCTGTTTAGCACTCCAACTACGGTGTGGTCTCCGTTATTGGGAAAGGTAAAGGTGGGAGTGTCACAGCCGGGCAGCACAAAATGAGTTATGTTGTACTTGGTCAAGAACAGCCCGCAGCAAAAAGCCCAAGTAAATAAGCGTAGGGCTGGCATGAATAAAGTAAACATGCCATGTAGGTGTATGGCCGTTTAAGAGAGTGGGTGGAGCTTGTGTAAAGGAAGGGGAGGTTCATGCCTCCCCGGAGTCAGTGCTGAAGGAGAAAAGTTCCCGCCCTCCCTCCCCTTTTTTCTTATTGCAGGTGGTGTTAACAATTTTATTACAGGATCGTTTGGATGTCGTAGCAGTGGCGGATGTTGGCTGACGCAGGTAGAGAGAAGATACCCCCTCCCCACAGAGAACTTGATGCGGGACCCATTGGAGATATGGGCCCGTTTGGTATATTCCTTATAAGGTGATGTAAGGAATATGGTGGATGACTGCACTGCGGGAATAGTTTTGTCTCTGAGCTAGTATGTCAGCTTGAGGCCTAGTTACAGTTGATATGACCGCAGTGCACGATGTTTTGATGCGGGACCCATTGGAGATATGGGCCCGTTTGGTATATTCCTTATAGGTGATGTAAGGAATATGGTGGATGACTGCACTGCGGGAATAGTTTTGTCTCTGAGCTAGTATGTCAGCTTGAGGCCTAGTTACAGTTGATATGACCGCAGTGCACAATGTTTTGATTATGGTAAAATGGGTGGGGGGGGGGTAAGGTCTTCCTGCAGGCCTACGCCACGTTTTCAGTAATATGTTGTTATTTGTTTATAAGATTTGTTTACTATTTTGGTTATTTAATAAAGGGGCTGCTACGGCCTGTTTAGCACTCCAACTACGGTGTGGTCTCCGTTATTGGGAAAGGTAAAGGTGGGAGTGTCACAGCCGGGCAGCACAAAATGAGTTATGTTGTACTTGGTCATGTTAAGCCCACCCTCCATGCACTAGGTGCGTGCTGAAGATGTGGAAAAAAAAACAGGCAATTTTCTCCTGCCAGTAAAAAGAAAAGGTTGCCAGTAAAAAATATGTCTGTGACGCGCAACCCGGAGCCAGCCGACACAAGTGCCTGCTACAGTGTGTTCGGGCGGCTCTGGTGGAGGCGGTGCCTGAGCATGTCCTGTGATGTCATGGTGCAAGGAGCCAAGCAGAGCAGCCAGAGCCTTGTGTCTGCGGGATGGGAACAAGGCAGGTCCATCAGTGCTGTTTGGACTGGAGGGACCACCTGGCTTGGAGAGAGACTGTCACTGTGACTCTGGAGGGGACGTTTCTTGTGGGTAATCTGTACTACTGCACACTGCTGTCAGTATCACTGTGAGAGTCCATTTCATGTGTGTGCTGCTCATTCTAAATTTCTTACCCTCCCGAGCCCTGTCCCTGAGCCACTTACTATATCAAAAATAAAATAAGAAATATATTTTTTGCCTTATTATCTACCTTAAATCACATTGCTAATTACATATTGTACTTGTTTGTAGCCTAAATAGTGACATTTGTATTTAAAACTGTAATTTTGTTACTTTTGGAATGAAATGCCAGTAAAAACGTGGCTGTGCCAGTAAATTTTGAGTGTTGTGTCAGTAAATTTCAAACTGTTAGGTTGGCAACACTGGTGGGAGGCAACAGGCCACCACTGCACTACACTTTGACAAAAGAGGGACAAAGTTGTCTACAAGAAACACAGTGGGGTTGATTTACTAAAGGCAAATCCACTCTGCTCTACAAGTGCACTTGGAAGTTCAGTCGCTGTAAATCTGAGGGAAGATCTGAAATGAGGGGAGGTTCTGCTGATTTTATCATCCAATCATGTACAAGCAAAAATGCGTTTTTTTATTTTCCTTGCATGTTCCTCTCAGATCTACAGTGACTCCACTTCCAAGTACACTTGCAGTGCACAGTGGATTTGCCTTTAGTAAATAAACCCCAATGTCAGTGCCTGCATCTGTTCTTAAAAGGGCACTAACTGGAGCACTCCACCATAACAGTTGGGCCCCAACAAACTGGCCAGCTGAAGAAAAATAGTAATACAGCCCTTTCAATAAATGTTTTTGTGCCTTGAGTGCAGCTATAGAAAACCAATATTTGACGTAGTTACTACTCTTTATTTTTAATCACCTTTATCGTCTCTAATGACTTACAGATGCAATCTAGAATTGTCCATGCTGATTACTTTTCTATATTTGTACAGGTTATGCTATGTATCCTATTAAACTTTAATACAACTTATTAAAAGTAAAAAAGCAAAGCAACAACTAACTTTTTTCTTTTAAATTCAATGCAAATAAATGAATCCTATCTTGTGCATCAAATCATATATTGCATGCCCATGCACCTACTGTATATGACCACTTATAATAACACATAACAACATGTACCACATAAATGGAATACATCAACAAATTAGGCAGAACAAGGGGATTGTGCTTGTGGGAGGTGCTACCTAGGACTGCCTGGACGTGATCACACAGTGCAGCTCTGGGAGTGGTGAGACCTTGCACTGCACCAGCCCTTGAGAAATGTTTTCCTGCAGTCATCAGATGAGCCTGATTAATTTTAAAACACATGTGAGTTTAGCCTTGTCCTATCTTAAAGGAGACATGCTCTGCATGACCTTTTGATTCAAAGGTCTACAGCAGTGGTGCCGAACCAGTGGCCCGGGGGCCACAAGTGGCCCGCGGAGCCCTCTGATGTGGCCCGCGACCTCCTGCTCTGGGATGGGGGGTTGGCAAGCCCAGATTGCAGGTTGTCTACCCGCCATGCCAGAGCATCAGTGTTGTGAATGAAGCCAGCGGTAGAGGAAGCAAGCAGCTGCGGAGCAGAGCTGCATAAGCCAATGCTTCCTGTATAGCACCGCCTCCTGTCATAGGTGGAGTGATACCAAATGCACTCTGCCTGGGACAGCAAGTTTATTACTAAAATTACAGTGTATATATGGACATAACTGTTCTGCAGTGGTTACTGGGCTGCTTTTAAACTGAGCTGCAGGTGTGGCACAGTGTACCTGCGGCTTACCTGCACTGAGCCATAGACTTCTGGCTTTACCTGTGGGTTTGGTGCACTTTCAGAAAGTGCACCACACCTGCATGATATGATAGAATTCTATGGCAAAGTACAGCTAACCTACAGGAAAGCCACAGTTGTGGGTAGACTGCAGACCATCAGTGTAAAAGTAGCCTTAGGCCTCTTTAACATGATCTGTCTGACCCAATCGGACCCTCCATTCACCTCTATGGAGCGGCAGATGTAAACAGACTTGTGTCCTTTAACACCTGCCTCCTTCCAATCTGATCTGCTAAAAAAAAAACGGAAAGTGGATCCGTCCCCTTTCCATTTGATCAGATGAGAGGGCCCATAGAGTAGAGTGGGCTGTGTATGTGTCCTCTTTGCATACGCAGAGTGGAAGCAGAACTGTAATCTGCTCATTGTGGCCCGCGACTGGTTACTAAGTCGCTTAAGTGGCCCTCGCTCTTCAAAAGGTTGGGCACCCCTGGTCTACAGGGATAAGGATACTTTTTTAAAACTTTATGTTCACATTTGGTGATTTGTATTTTTTTTTTTTTTTTTTAAATAATTTGATTCACAATTTTACATAATACCCATGTTGTTGATTTATGGATTGATTGATTGTATTTTGAATATTGAATCTCAAATAATCTGTGGCAGAGAAAATATACTCTATGCTTAGAAAACTCTCCTGTTAAGGTACAGTTAAGCCTCGCACAAACGATCGGATTGTTGGCTAACAAAACCATGGACTATTGTCCGAAGGGCATTGGCTCAAACTAGTAAGGCCCGGAATGGAGAAGCAACAAGGAAAGTAGTGCAGGGCGGTCTAATCGGACACACATAGAGTTAACAGTGTTCAGCTCTAGGGGGAGTAGGCTAAGGATTAACCAAGGGGGAGCGGCCATATTTAAGCAGGGGGCGGAGCTTGGGTTTATTCAGTGCAGCTTGCAAGGACAGAGGAGGAGGCAGATTTTACACTGCTCCTCCGTTTTTCCAAGATGGCCGACATAGTGCACATGTTGGCCCGACTGAGACAAGCGGCGGTTGTTCGGGGAGATACTCACCAGGGACAGACAGGGGACCGGCCCGCATGGCTAGGAGCCCGAGGGGGGGACCACTCTATACCACCAGCAAAGCGGACTCAGCAACCACCGGCAGCGGGGCCCAGGCGGACTACACGCCGCGGGCCTAGCTCAGTGGGTGGGGCCTTCAGGGCGCCGCTTCCCCATCCACAATTCACGGGCAAACCACGCACGCTGACCCCCCATCGGCTCTCCACGAGCCGGGGGGTGAAGTCAGGGGGGCCATGACCAGACAAGGGACCGCAAGGATGGAGAGCAGATGAGCCAGTGACGCCGCGGGGGGCGGAACTTACCCGGCGGGTGGATGACACAGCAGAAGGGCAGTAACAGTTCGGCCCAGGCCGGCCCAGTTGCAGACGGTTCAGGGCGGCGGGGGGCACCAGCAAGGAGCAGAACAGTAGTGCGACACTTGGCCCCACGACAAGTAGACCGCCCGGCCCCAAGGATGGACTCTTCTGGGGACTAACATCGGCAACAGGTCATGCGGCTGAGGACAGGTCGGAGGGGGAAGTGTCGGAGGAGGAAGAAGAACAAAACCAGCAAGTGCCGTCGGAGGGGAACAGCACAGCGGCTGTTGGGAAGGCTCCCGGTCAGCCCGGTAATTCATGTGATAACCTATCTTTTACCACTGTTTTACAGGATTTGTTGGGGGTAGTAGCGGCTAGCGTGGGAGAAGTGTCTATCCCATCACCGCATTTAGCAGGGCGGGTTCCTGTCCAACAACTGGGGAGCAGTATGCCCGCCAGTTCGGGGTCAGGGGGTCAGCTTCAGAAATTGTTGGAAGGACTGCGGGTGTTGGTGGGGCGTTTTGGGGATTTCACGCAAGGGGCACTGGGCAGTAGCGCTGATAAGGGGTCATCAGAGGTTGTGGGCATAACGACAACTGGGGGAGTTGAGGTCCCGGTGGCCACGGCGTCGCCTGCTACACAGGCAACAGGGTCTCGAACGGGAGAGCAAAAAAGGGGCCGCAGAAGCAACTGGGAGGACGGATGTATTGAGGATCGCAGATGCGGCAAAGTGCGAGGTTTATGTCTGCCTTGAGGGGCCACTGGGTGCACACTTGAAGGAAGAGGTGAGGGACAAAATTGTAAAGGGGGAATATGTAGAAATATTCTCCCTATTACCGTTGGAAAAGTTTAACCTGGATAGGGTTAAGCCAGATGACTCCAAGACGACAAGGAGAAACAGAGGTATAGATTGATCCCGAGGACGTTTGTCAATTGGTTGCAAGCGTTTGCCATTTTGGCAAGCGTCATTGGCGAAAAGAACCCAGAGCATTGTTCGGCGTTGTTTTGCTATATGGATGCAATTGGAGAAGCACATAGAGTCTACAGAGGATCAGCATGGCTACGGTATGATGAGCAGTTTTGTCAGCGTAGGGCGGTGCGTCCGTCCCTGAGATGGGACCACAAAGACATCAGCTTGTGGATGAGGCTCATGTTGTCATCAATGGCCCCGCCTCAGTTTCTTCAGGGGGGGTGTTATATTCTTAATATTCAAAATTTAATTTGGTTTAAAAAATATCTCTCTGCAGAGTTTCCCCTTAATTAGTGTGAATGAGTTTTTGTTTTTAATACATTTCAGATGTGATATTCAGCTGAGTTTAAGTTCTAAAAGCTGTTTTAGATGTGTGGTGGGCATTATAATATTATATATGTTTATAAAAAGGCTAGTTACCTTCCCCCATTTCTGTAGATAGGGTTTCACTCTTGCTGTGTTTAAAGTGAACCAGATGGTATATGCTCATGTTTCCACTCGACACCCTCCTTTTGATGGGTGGAGTTAAAGAGGAAGGAAGGTGTGTTTATTCTTGTGGCGCGAATTTAGGAGAATTTAGTATATAAATACAGACGGATGCTGGAGAGTCGGCCTCTTGAACTTCCTGCCTGCCTCCTAAACACACACACAGCTCTCTTTGCCATCTTCTTCATCACAGCTACACTTCATCAGATCTTCAGCACACACATCCACATACACACTTCTTCTGCACACAAAAGGGTTAATCAGCCATTTTCTTTAAGCAGACCACGTGTCCTGTTCTGCTAAGAAATCTATTAAGCTTTTCAAAAGAACAATACACTAAGAACTTTTTTAGATCTTTATTAAGCATAACACTCTTTTGTATTTTGTAAGTATTTTTCTATTTTGGTGTGTACAATAAAACACACTTTTTGATTTATCGCTGACTCAGAAATATTTTAAGGAAATTGTCTCACAATCATCATTTGAAAGCTTACACAGAATAAGCGATTTATTACAGGGGGCCGGGGGTAACCATTCCTCAGGACTACCGGCCGGAAAAAAATGGGGAGTGTGTTGGCAATTCAATGAGGGTTATTGCAAATTCGGGGGTTCGTGCAAATTTAAGCACGAGTGCTCAGGGTGCGGGGGAACCCACGCATTGTCCAAATGTTTTAAAAAAGGGAAGCGTGCCGGTGAGCTTGCTCACAAGAGGGACGACTCCGGTGAGGGGGGGAAAGGATGCAGCCTTTCCTAAATAGGTACCCGGACAGCCAAGCAGCAGCGATGGTTCCTCCAATGGCAAGGAATCCAAAATCGGCATTGCAACACCCAGGGGTAGTGGGGGAAAAGTTGGCAAAGAAGGTGGCGCTGGGGCGCATGGGGGGGGCCATTTACAGACAAACCGTTGCAGGATTTGGTGGTGTCCCCCTTAGGGGTGGTGCCTAAAAAGGAGCCTAACAAGTTTAGGCTCATACACCATTTATCCTTCCCCAAAGGGGGTTCGGTGAACGATTTCATCAACCCGGAGTCATGCACCGTGTCATATACATCTTTTGATGCTGCGGTGAGTTGGGTAAAGCGCTACGGAAGAGGGGCCCTGTTGGCAAAATTGGACATAGAGTCGGCATTCAGACTGCTTCCGGTGCATCCAAAGAGCTTTCGGCTGCAGGGATGTCAATGGCAGGGCCAATTTTATGTAGACAAATGCTTGCCCATGGGTTGTTCCATTTCTTGCGCCTTGTTTGAAACGTTCAGTTCCTTTTTGGAATGGGTGGTCAGTGAGGGGGTTTCGGAAATGGACTCTGTGATACATTATTTGGATGATTTCCTATGTATAGGGCCCCCTGAGTCAAAGGTGTGTGCGATTTTACTTGCAACGTTGAAACACATTGCGGAAAGGTTCAGAGTGCCGCTGGCAGCAGACAAGAGGGAGGGCCCTCAGACAGAAATCAGTTTCTTGGGCATTGTCATTGACTCGATGGCAATGAAATGCAGGTTGCCAGAGGAGAAGCTGAGGGACCTGCAGGCAGAGATTCGTGGGATGCATGGCTTGAAGAAAGTGCAACTGCGGGCGTTGCAATCTTTGCTGGGGAAGTTAAACTTTGCTTGTAGGATAATTCCGATGGATAGGGTTTTCTGCCGGCGGCTGTCGGCAGCTACGGAGGGAATAAAGGCGCCAACTCACTTCATTCGTATGACCAAGGAGCACCGGGAGGATCTGAAGGTATGGTATCAGTTCCTGAGTACATACAATGGCAGGTCGGTGTGGATGTCGGGACCAGTGAGTAACATTGATGTGGAATTGGTCACATACGCCGCGGGATCCACAGGATCCACAGGATATGGGGCATTTTTCCAAGGGCAGTGGAGTGCGGAACCATGGCCTCAGTCAAGGGTGGAAGTTGGGTTCCTGCGGAACTTGGTACTGCTGGAACTGTTTCCAGTGGTATTGGCGTTGGAGTTATGGGGACAGGCTTGTAGGAACTTAAAGCTTAGATTGAATTGCGATAACATGGGGGTAGTGCAGGTGATCGCATGTCGGCGTCTTCACAACCTGTCGTACGGCTAATGCGGTAGTTGGTGTTCCAGTGCTTGCAATTAAACATCTTTCTCTATGCCGTGCATATACCGGGAGTGGACAACACGTTGGCTGATTCACTGTCTCGATTTCAGTGGGACAAGTTCAGGGAGCTGGCTCCGGCGGCAGAGAAGGAAGGAGTTTGGATTTGGGAGCTGGCCTTGGAGTCGCCGCGGGATGGATCCAACGGTCAGTAAGTGCGTCAACGTGGTCAGCCTACATGAAGGTATGGAGGGAATGGTCGGGGTTGGTACATGAAGCGGGGGTTGACAGGTATGGATCCGAGCCCAGATTGTCAGTCTTGTACTTCATCTCAAGACACATGGAGGCTGGGGGATCAATCTCGTCCATCGAGAAGAAGTTGGCTGGTTTGTCAATCTTGTTTAAATTGCAAAAGGGGGAGGACTGGACAAAGGATTTTTGGGTCCGGCAAGCAATAAAAGGGTATCGCAAGGAGCACAAACAGAAGGATAGGCGGGGGCCTGTGACTTAACCTGCGGTCCATATGTGAGATATTGGGGTCAGTTTGTACCTCAAGCTACGAGTGTTTTTCGCTGGCCTTCTTCGGGGCCTTCCATATTGGGGAGTTAGTTAGCCCTTCGAGGCGGGTGGAAGGCGGGATTTTGTGACAAGATGTGCAGGTATACAATGACAGGGTGTCTTTTAGGCTGCGCAGGTCAAAAATGGATCAGAAAGGAAAAGGTGTAGAGGTGTGGCTGTTTGCATTGCCAGGGGTCAAGGTCTGTCCGGTCGCAGCTGTAAAGGAAATTCTGAGAGTGCGTCCGGGGGGAATTGGGCCATTGCTGAGGCACGCCGACGGGACCCACCTATCCACAAAAAAAAAAGAGAAATAGAAACCAAAGAATAAGGTACAAATAGTACCACCAGATACTCATCCACCTACTTCATGTAAGGGTGGGGCTCAGTGGCCAAACTGGCACATGAAAAAGAAACACTATACCAAAAGAAGGTTTAGTGCAACACTCTTCACTCTTGACCACTATGCTCTGCATAACTTACTGCAGACCTCTGAGTTACATACTACTCACCCCTGCACTCTGCATTACTGATGCCTAACCCCTAAACTGTGCATGGGAACAAGGCAGATCATTTGCATTTCTGGTGTTGTGTGAAGAAAAATGCTCCTGAAATCCCTACAGATTTAATGGCTTCATGACCATCTACAGGGATTCTGGAATGCGTATTAATATGACTACCATTTAGTCGGGTGATACAGGGAAATTTGATGTCGCAGAATACACAAGAACACAATTAGATCCCTAATAAAGTAAAAATGTGAAATTATGTTTACAGACATTTTTATGTTCTGGGATATTTAAAGGAGCTAATAGTGGCAAACATACCTATCCCATAAACAGAACCATAGGTAATATGGGGTTTATACATCACAACTGTTCTGTTAATGTAGAAACGTATGGAGCTTTGCTAAGCCCACAGCATATCATTAGCAAGACCAAACACAACACTTACAATTAGGTTTACAGAATCCCCACTTCTTATCCTTAGCATAATTCGCTGTTGTAGCGCACCAGAGACGTCCATCAGAGGCTCCATCACTGGTACAGTCTGAATACCACTTGGACTTATACTTAAATGGGAAGACACAGAGCTCACCATTAGCATTTCCATCTTCAGTATAGATCACTGCAGGAAAAAAGTATATAAGCGTTACCTAGCAAAGGAAAATAATATACAGAAATGTTTCTCTTTGAACATAATAGGGTGGATTTACTAAAGATAAATAGACATTGCACTCTGCACTCTGCATGTACAGTTGCACTCTTTTTTATTAGTAAATTTAAATGTAGTAAAGCTTCTAGGGTACCCTTCTAGATAGGTGCTAGGATTAGGTAAATTTAGTTTGGCCCACTATATCCGGTGGAGCTAGTTTGTTGTTAGGCAAATTTAGTTTTGGGTCACTGTAACCAGTGTGGCTGTGTCGATTCTTTTGGTCTGGCTATGTTTTAGTAGTTGCAGGATTGACTGCTCCCCCCCTGATTAGTCCAGAAAGTTCTGGAAATTGGTGGGCAGGAAGTGTCTAATCAGCAGCAAAATATTCATATGACCCTAGTCAATCCCTGGGGAGGATCGCTCAGATGGCTGCTGGGAGCCTGTATAAATACTCTAGGACAGTAAGCAGCGAGCTCTTTTTCCTTAGGAGATCATTGCTTACCCCCTTAGGCCATCCTGCCATGTGCCTGTGGGTTGTCGAGGCTTTGGGTGGGCTACCTGGAGGCCTGATTTGCTGGAAACCTGCAGAAATATGACTGAGGGACTGTTGTCTGAGGATCTAATCTGGCATCACAGGGAGAAAGTGTTGCATGGATATTGGAAGGAGGCAACCAAT
This sequence comes from Lithobates sylvaticus, assembly GCA_028564925.1. Taxonomy (NCBI): domain Eukaryota; kingdom Metazoa; phylum Chordata; class Amphibia; order Anura; family Ranidae; genus Lithobates; species Lithobates sylvaticus. The sequence goes on from CM053032.1 coordinate 25,936,464, forward strand.
TTTCCAAGGACATTTGTGAATACAGACTAGAGAGAGAGAGGCCACCCTTCATGTGTAATGCCTTGTACACACGGTCGCACATTCCGACCACAAAATTTGTCGGATTTTTTCCGACGGATTTTGGCCGAAAACTTGTCTTGCATACACATGATCGCACAAAGTTGTCTGAAAATGTGATTGTTCGGAACGAGATGACATATAAAATGTACAACGGGACTACGTAGAGGCCAGTAGCCAATAGCTTTCTGTGACAGACCTAGCCGGGACAGAGGCTTTTGGAGAGGATTGAATTCCAGCCTCTTGCCTTGCGATTATGGGCCTTGGCATTTGGGGGAATGGTGCTCTTTGTGAGCTGTATGCCTGGGTACCTTGGAGGTAGTGTTACTTTAGATTCAGTCCATGTCAGCAGTGAAACAAGTCTCATCTTGTTTTGTGCTTGGGAGCGGTTGGAATATCGGATATCTATATTCAGACTGGGAGGAAGTGGTATATGACGAAAGCACTCAAGCGGAATGTAGGGACGTTTCGTCACACTTTCGTCTCCAAATTTTTTCTGAACATGCATGGCACTTTGTGCGTCGGAATTTTCGACACACGATTGGAAAAAGTCTTATCGGATTTTGTTGTCGGAAAATTTTAGATCCCGCTCTCAAACTTTTTCCATCGGAAATTCAGACGGAAAAAGTCCGATAGAGCCCACACACGATCAGAGTTTCTGACAACATAATCCGATCAGACTTTTTCCGTCGGAAATTCCGATCGTGTGTACAAGGCATTAGAGTCAGCTGTGTGTGTAAAATGGGAACCTCCAGTCTCTTGAAGAGCTCAGTCTATTTAATTCCTAGTGAAAGAACTTTGTTTGGACTTTCCACAAGAGGTAGATCAATCTCCTCAAGTTGCCACAGAGTCATAGTTCTACAGGACGTGTCCTCCTATTTATACACAGTCTTGGAATATCTCACTCAATTCTCTAACCCATTCCAAGCTACCCAAAAATAAAAATATAAACAAGAAAACCTCTGCACAGTTTATTGAGCCAAAGAGTGACTGTGACTGCATTCTTGGCTGTGGGACAACTATTGGGGAAAAGACTTCAAGCAATCCACTTAGCGGCTCTTTCGCCATTAGTATTACACTTTGCTTTGTAAAGTAAAGAAGCCCAGGGTAAATAAGCCCAAGGGAAATAAAAAAAGCAGCATTTTTACTTGCACGTGATTGGATGATGGCAATCAGCAGAGCTTCACCACATTTACTGAATGCAACTGTGTGCACAGTTTATTTGCCTATAGTTATTTCCAGCCCATTATGTTCTGCCTCACTTACATGTATTTTTTGTAACATTTTCTATAGTATGCTTACATCTAGTGGTGGTTTAGAGCCCAAGCAACATGTTTACTTGATTTTGGTATCTTCCTGTGTTCTCCTCATCTATTTAGTGCTAGTTAGTTTAGTGTTAGCTAGACCCTCCCCGTTTCTTTCATATTCTCTCAGTCAGTGTTAGTACTGGAAAGTTATTGTCTTCTTACACTTCAAAAGACTATACTGTGAAAAAATGATATGTGAATCACAGCACTTACCCTAATCTATGTCAGCAGGTAGCCAACACTATAATGTGTTTCCCACATTCATGAAATGTACTTTGAGCCAGTGCAGAGCTACTTATCTATTTCTACTAACTCAGTAAATCAATATCACCTATCTAATATTTATGTGCTAAGACATATAATCCACTTCCAATGTTCCACTCTTTATATACTGTATCATAATTTGCAGGTCACACACCAAAATCTGAAAGCAAGAGTGCACGCAGTGTGGAACCGAAAGTGTGGTTGCTGTGGATCACTGTACTATTGGATTGAACTTTGAATTTGAAGGACATTTATTTTGCAGCATGATGGACTACAATTATATTTAAAGGCACAGATGTATTGGTGGAGAAAATACTACAAATAGATGGTCTATGACATATACATCTGTGCCTTTAAATATAAGTGTAGTCCATCATGCTGCAAAATAAATGTCCTTCAAATTCAAAGTTCAATCCAATAGTACAGTGATCCACAGAAACCACACTTCCGGTTCCACACTACGTGCACTCTTGCTTTCAGATTTTGGTGTATGACCTGCAAATTATAGAGGTCAAATCAAACCTCTCCCTTCAGGGGTTAAATTAAATTGGAATTTACACCTTTCTTCCTTTTTATCAGAATACATTTATTAAAATTCCAAAATATCCTCACATTTTATTATGCACATAGTGCGGCGCAAATCCGAATAGCGCTTGTGTCATTAATGTCCCATATGGTGTTTGTATAGTGATCTGCACTACTGTTCCCTGTGTGTTCTGATCACTTCCTGGTAGTGTATAATGACATCACCCATCTCCTGCCTACACATTATGTTACACCGTGTGACTTCCTTAGAGTTTATCTGGCCCATAGATAGGGTCATTGGTGTGTCCTTAACCACTTCAGCCCCGGACCAATTGGCAGCCAAAGGACCAGGCCCCCTTTTTGTGATTCGGCACTGCGTCGCTTTAACTGACAAATTGCGCGGTCGTGCGACGTGGCTCCCAAACAAAATTTGGCGTCCTTTTTTTCCCACAAATAGAGCTTTCTTTTGGTGGTATTTGATCGCCCCTGCGGTTTTTATTTTTTGCGCTATAAACAAAATAGAGCGTCAATTTTGAAAAAAATGCAATCTTTTTTTACTTTTTGCTATAATAAATATCCCCAAAAAATATATAAAAAAACATATTTTTTCCTCAGTTTTAGGCCGATACGTATTCTTCTACATATTTTTGGTAAAAAAAAAATCGCATTTAGCGATTATTGATTAGTTTGCGCAAAAGTTATAGCGTTTACAAAATAGGGGATAGTTTTATAGCATTTTTATTAATATTTTTTTTTTATTAGTAATGGCGGCGATCAGCGATTTTTATTGTGACTGCGACATTATGGCGGACACATCGGACATTTTTGACACATTTTTGGGTCATTTGTCATTTATATAAATCAGTGCTATTTAAATAGCACTGATTCCTATGTAAATGACAGTTGTAGTGAAGGGGTTAACCACTAGGGGGCGGGGAGGAGTCAGTGTGACGTGTGTGTTTTTTTTACAGTAGGGGGGGCGTGGCTGTACGTCTGACGTCATTGATCGGCGTTCCCGATGACAGGGAACCGCCGATCACTGACAGTCAGTGTAGGAAGCGCGGGGAGAGGTTTGTTTACACAAACCTCTCCCCGTTCTTCAGCTCCGTAACCCGATCGCGGGACACCAGCGGCGATCGGGTCCCGCGGCCGTGGTCACGGAGCTCCCGACCGGGTCGCGAGCGCGCCGCTGGCGGCGCGTGCGCGCCCCCCGGGCAGGCAAATTAAAGGGGACGTACCCGTACGTGCTTTTGCCTGCCCGTGCCATTCTGTAGACGTATATCTACATGAGGCGGTCGGGAAGCAGTTAATGTGCACAGATCTCTCCTGGTCTCTCTTCCCTTCTGCAGTCTCAAGCACAGGTTCCCCTCCCCCACCATCATTCTTGTCATTGGTCGCTAGGATCTAGACTAGAGCATCCTAGCAACCAATGGTGAGCTTGCCCCGGTGTTCTGCCGAGATGGTTCCACTTGGTGGATCAGTGCAGATCTGTACTGCGCATGCGCAGCGAAATTTCCGAAAATTGCCGAAGTTAAACAGCTGGGAGTGAAGTGTACACCGCGCACGCGCAGTCGGTGTAGGAGACGATGCCGCACGCTACCGATGCTGGCGCTACTCTGCAAGGGGAGTCTAAGGGTTGGGTCTATTACTCTAAGCAAGGGGCAAAGGCAAAATAAAAATAAATCGTTTAGCTCTGGATATAGAGGAGAGTAATAGAAAACCTGTGTTTTTACAGTGCTACCTGGGGTTTTTCCCTTTCAATTAGGAGTGTATTTTTTTAAACTTTTTTTTTTTTTTAAACAAACAAAATCAGCTGTGCGGTGTACACTTCACTCGCATCTGTTTCGGCAATTTCTGGAAGATGCCTAGTCATTCTTACTGCGCATGCGCAGTACAGAGAGGAACCAAGCCGCCAGGGGAACCAACTCGGCAAGACACCGGCATTCACAGGAGGATGGAGCTTTCTCCAGACATTTCTCCAGACACAAATGTGCTCTAAGCTGGCCATACAATAGTCTATTTTTGTAAAGCATTCATATAAAAATTTGTATCAAAATTCTCAGCACATTCAGCAGCTTGACAAATGTTGTTTGAAAATGCTGCTAAATTTTTATTTGCTTTTAACATTCACTGTTAGAAATGTGTTCATTCAAAAAACATTTCCATCCTGCTCTTTCTCAGATAGCAAGCACTTGTGTTGCAAGTTTGAAAATGACTTGCTAAGCTTTTGCTAGACTTGCCAGGCTTCACAAGTTTGTTGAACAATTGCAGCTAGTCCGCATTGCATGACTCCAGATCAACTGACTTTGCAAACATTCTATGCGTCTGCTGCAAGTTCTGGTTCAGTTATGTTGTGCAAAAGTCATCCCACCACAGCAGTGGCGTCTCCAGCTTTCATATTTAGGGGGGGCACATGGGGGGACAGGGACAAAAGTAGGGGGGCAACTATAAAATGCAATTTTACTACGATCCCCAGGGTGGCAGATTACAAGAGATATATGTCACCAGCATACCAATAAAATATAAGGGTCCAAAGCAGTGGGAGAACTATTAGGTTTGCAAAGGTTGTCTTGCCTCCGGGCCTTGGTGTTCCCCAGCCTCCTCTTGCTGTCCTGCCCCTGCTATTGACAGTGCTGGTCTGGCATCTGTCTCCTTGGCAGTGGCAGCAGTCTATTAGGACCTAGGGCTGGTGACATTATGGGTGCATGCAGGGGAAGGCTGGCACTATTGGTTGTATAGAGCCGAGCCCCCAGCTGGTCACCTAGCAGCAGTAATGCTGTATAACCTTCTCTGTTGACATGCTGATCGGGATGTGATCCAGGTGATGCTCCCAGTCAGATCTCATAAACACAGTATTTATTAGCATCAACAGTACAACCACATCCACCGTCTGTTCAGCAGCCATGTGGGCTCTTTGCCTGTAAGGAGTGGGCTTTGATCAATAAAATCACTATGATATTTAACACTAGGATTTAACTAGGAGCATCACCTGGATTGCATCACGATCAGCATGTCAGAAGGCTGCACTGCTGCTAAGCAACCTGCAGGGAGGTCAACTGTCTACTATACAACCATTAGAGATGGGCTCGGGTGTGTTTGAAATCCCACATGCCCGATCCCGCCAGGAAGCCGACACTGCACACGGCTATTCACAGGCAGTGAGACATTCCTGATCTGTGCAGCTAAGGACTGGGAAATGTCTCACTGCCTCTGCTTAGCGCTGTGCAGTGTGGGTTTCCTGGCGGGCTCGGGCATGTGGGATTTTGAACATGCCCTGCCCATCTCTAACAACAAATTGTGCTGGCTCTCCTGTACATTAGCCCCATAAAGTAACCAGCATTGGGTTCCAATGTGCCACCGCTGCCATGGAGACAGAGACCAGCGCTGTGAATAGCCAGGACAGGACAGCAACCCTGGTAGTTCCACCACTGGTCCACACTGCAAGGATTCCTCCATCCACCTATAATGTGTAGAACTATCACAGTTAAAAAAAAACATTTCTTATTAGAGTTTGGCCCTGTATATCAGTCCAAAAAGAGAGATAATTGAGGAGGAAAGATGAACAGATGGATTTGGTTTGAAAATTGTAATAATTTCCTTCAAATGAGGATCATGAGGGAACAGCTATGCCCAAATGAAGATGTTTTAGAATGTCACATCCTCCAGCGAGAGACGCAAAAAGCTACAGAGCCAAGCTTCTAAGCAGCTAGATAGAGATAGAGCTAGCTCAGCTAAGTACAGAAGAATTAGCTAAGCTCTATAGTGTGCAAAAATGAAAAAAGTTAAATGACACATCCTCTCTTTGGATGAGTTTTTAAAAGAAGAAATAAGGAGAATTAAAATAAATATTATAATTTGTCCTGGATGGGAAGGATAAATGCCAATATTTATTTATATTTTATAAATAATTAAAATAAAATATTATTATTTTTTATTTATTTTTAATAATAATTAATTGTAACCACTTTCAGACCGGACCAATTTGCAGCCAAAGGACCAGGCCCTTTTTTGCGATTCGGCACTGCGTCGCTTTAACTGACAATTGCGCGGTTACATGCGCCATGGCTCCCAAACAAAATTGGCGTTCCTTTTTTTTCCCACAAATAGAGCTTTCTTTTGGTGGTATTTGATCGCCCCTGCGGTTTTTATTTTTTGCGCTATATAAACAAAAATAGAGCGAACAATTTTTGAAAAAAATGCATTATTTTTTTACTTTTTGCTATAATAATATCCCCCAAAAATATATAAAAAAACATTTGTTTTCCTCAGTTTTAGGCCGATTACGTCTATTCTTCTTCTACATATTTTGGTAAAAAAAATCGGTAAAAAAAAAGATCGGTTTGCGCAGCAGAAGTTATAGCGTTTACACAAATAGGGGATAGTTTTATAGCATTTTATTAATAATTATTTTTTATTAGTAATGGCGGCGATCTGCGATTTTTTTTTGTGACTGCGACATTATGGCGGACACATCGGACAATTTTTGACACATTTTTGGGACCATTGTCATTTATACAGCAATCAATGCTATTTAAATGCATTAATTCCTGTATAAATGACACTGGCAGTGAAGGGGGTTAACTAGTGAATGCTGATCTCTGCTCCAATCACAGGGAGCAGAGATCGGCGTCACTAGTTGCTAGGCAGAAACGGGGAGATGCTGTTTATCTCGGCATCTCCCCTGTTCAGCCGTCCCGTGAGACAATCGCGGGGGTCCCGCGTCCGATCGAGTCCGCGGGGACCGCGACCGGACTCACAGGGGTCCCGACCAGCGCGGGAGTGCGCCGCTCCCGGCGCGCTCCCGATGGCACGGACAGGCAGAAAGGAGGGACTTATATATACGCCATCCTGCCTGTCCGTGCCATTCTGCCGACGTATATCGTCGTGCGCCGGTCGGCAAGTGGGATTATACTGAATGAAGAAACCAGAATATAGAGAAAATAGTTGGTGCATGAATCTTCAATATATAAGGATGATAGAAACAAACTATAAATGTTTAGCCAGGTGGTATAGGACACCGGGGACATAGTGGCAAAAATATCAAATAGAGCCATCTGGGGAATGTTGGAGGGGTTGTAGACCATTGGGGGACATGGCACATATATGGTGGAATTGCTCAAAGACTAAAAATTACTGGAGGGAAACACTAGGATACATAAAGACGATAACTAAAATCCAAATACCCGAAAATCCCTGGGTCTGTCTTTTCCATTGTATAGATTCTCCATTAAAAGAATACAGAAACTCCCTTACAATCCATCTGATAAATGTTTTATTGTTTTGATGTTTTAATTATGTAGGTAGGGAGTCCAAGAGGAAGTGGAGGCATGAAAGATATTTAAGTTAACAAGGAAATATAGCAAGGTTAATAGACTGTAGGGGAGGAAGGGTGGGAGGGGACTCCCCTCCCATCCACTCATATCAGGGAGTGGGTGAGAGGGCCGGGAGGGGAAGGGGAGGGTGGAGGGGGAAAGTGGGAACATTGGAAGTATGTAAAGTAAAGAAATAGGATGGTTGGTTTTATGTTGTTGTGGGAGGGGTAGGGGAGAGAAAGAAGCCTCCCACTCCCATTGGCTATTTAATATATTTATGATATTGTTGTTTCTCCTTTCCTGCCTGTAATAAAAAAAATTGAAATGAAATAAATAAAGATTTAAAAATAAGAACTGCAAATCCAGAAAGTTGTTAGAAACAGCATTGGCTAACGGCAATACATTAAACAAAAGGATATCCTTTGGGAAGGAAGGAGAAGATGTTTGGTGTTGTGTGAAGAGCATCCCTGGCATCCCTACAGATCTTCTGGCTTTATTCTCCTACCAGAAAGAGACCAGGGCCTGGGAGAATGATCATCTACATGGATTCTGGGATGCTTACTTCTTGATATAACTAACCTTTAGTCAGGTGACACAAAGAAACTGGAGGTGACAGGATAATTGAGAATACCTTTGAATGTCCCAATAAAGAAAACAATGTGAAATGTTATGTTTACAGACATGTTTAATGTTCTGGGATATTTAAAGGAGTTAACGCTGCCCAACATATACCTCTTCTTTAAACAGAACCCAGGTAATATCTTTAAGCTTCTGAGGCCTATACATTATAACTGTTCTGCTTATCCAGAGATAAATATGGGGTTTTGCTAAATCCACAGTATATCATAAAACAAAAAGCAGGAACCCAAACACAAAACTTACAGTTATATGTACAGTATCCCCACTTCTTGTCCTCATCATAATTCGCTGTTTTGGTGACAACAGAAGTAAAAGGAAATCTCTTGAATGTGACACAGGTAGCAAAAAAATAGGCAAGTGTTAAACAATTCTTACCCCATCCAAAAATTCTTAAAATTCTCTCCATTCAAAAAAATAAATAAAAATGTTGACTTTAGAATCCATTCTGTCCTATAAACAAGTGGAACTCTGGCCTTACAAACATTAAAGCGGGATTCCACCCAAAAGTATAACTTCCGCTTTTTGGGAACCCTCCCCCCTCATGTTTCACATTTGGCACCTTTCAGGGGGAAGGGGGGTGCAGATACCTGTCTTAGACGGGAGTTTACGCCACTTCCTGTCTTGGCGTGCTGTCTGCCGGGACACACACGTGTCCCGGCAGACAGCACTGACGATTCTCATTGCGCTGCGCGACTCGCGCATGCGCAGTAGGGAACCGGGAAGGGAAGCCACTTCCTGATTCCCTCACTGAGAATGGCGCCGGCAGCAGCAGAGAGCCGATCGATTGATCGGCCTCTGCTGCTTACATCGCTGGAACCTGTGACAGGTAAGTGTCCATTTATTAAAAGTCAGCAGCTGCAGTATTTGTAGCTGCTCACTTTCATTTTTTTTTTTTTTTTCAGGTACCGTCCCGCTTTAACAACACAAATGAGAACATATAAATGTTGTAATACTCACATGTGTTGACTGCTTGGGACTGACTCCATCCGTAGCAGAGGAGCAGTGCAAGCCCAAAGTACTGGTTCATCTTGTCTGCTGGTCTGCAGTGCTTCAAATAAACTTTTTTCTGGAAGTACGACATTTCATCAAAGAGCATAGGGTTTGTTTCACAATTTTCCATGGAAGAATGTGCAATGTTTGGTGACTTTAAATATGTTACTTATTATATCTATATGACATTACACTAGAATAGCAAACTCAACATGTTTCCCAAAGACACATTCTAAGGCCAAAATTCTGCATTTCAATTAAAGGGGTTGTAAAGGTAAAAGTTTTTTCACCTTAATGCAATCTATGCATTAAGGTGAAAAAACATCTGACAATGCCGGCCCCCCCAGCCCCCCCGTTTTACTTACCTGACCCCTCGAAAGTCCTGCTCTCGCCCCCCGACATCCTCTTCGCCGCTCACCCTGGCCGTTGATTGGCTAGAGTGGATGGATTGAAAGCAGCGCAGCCATTGACTCGCGCTGCTGTCAATCACATCCAATGACGTGGTGCGCCAGGGGGGCGGGGCCGAGTGATACAGCGAGCGGCTATAGCCACCGGCTGTATCACAGGAGCGCGCCCGCAAGTACTCCACACCATGCGAGGGAGCTCGCATGAAGGTGAGAAGTACTTGCGGGGGGGAGCCGAGACAGCCGCTGAGGGACCCCAGAAGACCAGGTTCTGGGCCACTCTGTGCAAAACGAGCTGCAGGAGGTAAGTATAACATGTTTGTTATTTTAAAAAAATATAAAAAATTCCTTTACAACCCCTTTAAAAGAACCTCTAGTAACCACATACAATCCAGCACTAGAATGGATAAGAAAGATAATCAAAGATTTACAACCAGTGTTGGTCATCTTACTTTAAAAAAGTAATTAGTTAAGTTACAAATTACTTCTCCCAAAAAGTAATTGCGTTAGTAACTCAGTTACTACATTGGAAAAGTAATTAGTTACGCAGTTAATTAGTTAATTAGTTACAGCAAAATAACTGTGACTTTTTTTTTATATTCTATACGTGTAACTAAGGGGCGGGTCTAGTATTACTGTAACCAAGGGGCGCATTTATTATTATTGTTATATATCGTGTAACCGAGGGGCTGCTCTATTATTACTCTAACCAAGGGGCAGATCTGTTATAGCGTGTAAGCAAGTGGCGGGTCTATTATTATTATATCGTGTAAGGGGCGGATGGCTACAGAAGAGGGCGAATGTTAAATTGATGGGCAGAGCTCGATATTTAACAATAATAATCAATGTGCCCCTTGGTTACAGTAATACTAGACCCGCCCCTTAGTTACACGATAGACGCCCCTTGCAGAATAGCACGCGCATCAGGAGCATGCGGCATCACCTCGTACAATTACATGTTAACTGCGCCTGCGTGGTGTAGAGTTCACTCAGAGCTGTTTAGGTTTGGCAATTTTCGGAAGCACCGAAGTCCTTCGTACTGCGCAAGCGCTGCGCCTGCACAGTACAGGGGGGCCTTATCCGGCGGGCAGTGTTGCCAACCATCAGTATTTTTACTGGCAGCGAGTAAAAAACGGGCACTTTTCTCCTGTCAGTAAATGCCAGTAAGAGGAAAAGTTTGCCAGTAAAAAATATGGCTGTGACGCTTGGCTTGGAACTGGGCATGCGCAGCTCAGGTCCAGAGCCGGCCGAGAACATCAAAGTGTCTGCTACAGTGTGTTCGGGCGGTATCGGTGGGGGGCTGGTCTGGCGGAGGCAGTGCCTGAGCGTTTTGTGTGATGTTATGGTGCAAGGGAGCCGAGCCGAGCGGCCAGAGCCTTGTGTGTGGGTCTGTGGGACGGGAGCAAGGCAAGCCGGGAGCGGGACTGTCAGTGTTGTTTGGACTGGAGGGGACTGATGGGACCACCTGGCATGGAGAGAGACTATCTGACGTGATCTGTGCTGCTGCACACTGATGTCTGTGTCACTATTAGAGTCAATTTCTTTTTTTTCTTTTTTTTTTATTATCTTTTTTTATTTCAACAATGAAGAATAAGTTTAGTTTTCATCAACGTTGACTGTCTGTAGTCCTTTGTATGTAGTAACGGGGACATATGTGACTAGTGTGTACAGTTTGTTAGGGGAGTCTTCATCCTCATTACGCTTCCTGGACAAACGCACACGAATACGGTATGGAACATTTCTGATTCCTTTGGCCCACACAGCTTTGTTCAGCCTGGTGTCAATACACACATCAGGAGTACGCATCTCTTTCACTGCGAATTTGCGGATTTCCTTCAGAGCACGGGGAGCACGTTTCTTGAAGCCAATGCCATGGATCCGCTTGTGAACATTGATGGTGTATTCCCTAGTAACTACCTCATTGATGGCAGAGCGGCCCTTTTTCTTCTCACCTCCCTTCTTTGCTGGAGCCATCTTCTTCTAGGGACAATGACGGAAAGGCTATTAGAGTCAATTTCATGTGTGTGCCACCCATTCTAATTTCCTGTCCCTGAGCCACTTACTTACTACTTACTTACTATATTGAAAATAAAATAAGAAATATGCTTTTTGCCTGAATAGCTACCTTAAATCACATTGCTAATTGCATATTACAGTATACTTATTTGTAGCCCAAATACTGAAATTTGCACTTAAAACTGTAATTTTGGAACTTTTGGAAATGCCAGTAAAAATGTGGCTGTGCCAGTAAATTTTGGGTGTGATGTCAGTAAATTTCATTCTGGTAGGTTGGCAACACTGCCGGCGGGGGAACTTTTTCGGCAGGACACCGGAATTACACTACTGCCATCTAGTGGCAGTAGATGTAATTGGGGTAACTAAGCCAAAGTAATGGGAACTGAGTTACCATGAGGGGAAAAGTAATCAGTTAGTTACCCTCTAAAGTAACTGCGTTACGAAACTCAGTTTATTTTAACTCAGTTACTTACATCACTGTTTACAACCCATCATAAAACTCTGAAAGAAATATTCCAACAACCCCCAATACTGGCTTTCAGACAACCACCCAACCTCAGATATAAACTAATCAGCAGGTTACATCGTTCTGATTGTGAAGTCAGAAATAAAGGAAGCAAACCCTGCAATAAGAAAACACAAACTGTGCAACCAAATCAATCCATCTAAAAGTGTCACACACACAAAAGGGACCTTCAATATCCCAGGATCATACAGCTGTACCTCTAATAATGTTGTGTACCTCATCCAAAGCAAAAGATTTAACATTGGCGAAACAGGACAGAAGTTAAAGTACAAACAAGGATGAATTTGCACAGATACACCGTCAAGGAACATAACAAAGATGAGTTCTACAGGTTGCATGTTTTGAGTTACAGAGAAGGTCTGGGGCTAGAATTATTTCTCTCGCCTTAAACGATTGTGGCAATAACTCACATGTGTGGTTTGAACACCATTTTAATATGTGGGCACTACTCACGTATGCGTTCACTTCTGCACGCAATCTCAGCGGGATGGGGCACATTTAAAAAAACCTTTTATTTTTACACTGTTCTTTAAAAAAAAAAAAATTGGGTCACTTTTATTCCTATTACAAGGAATGTAAACATCCTGTCAGGTCACCTGGGCTAGGTGACAGATGCACACCGTAGGGATCAGGAGTGCACCGCAAGGTAGTGGACCCTACGGCTGACTGCAGCGGACGGGAGTCAAGGTGATAAGGAAGGCAGGGCCGCCAGAACACCAAGACGGATCCCACCGGGGTTAGAGTGTAAGATACCCTGGGGCGTGGAGTCTAAGAGCCAACAGGTGTTCCCCAGAGCCTCTAGTGGTGAGGATGGACTGGGCTGCAACTGGCTCCAGGTCGCGACCCCCAGAGTTCCCCAGCTCACACCCACAGTAGGCAACAGGAGGATAGGGATAGTGAGGGATTAAGCCAAGGTCAGGGCCACAAGCAGACAAGGACAGCAGAGTTCACGCCAAAGGTTCAGGGTCACAGGCAAACAGGGATAGTCAGGGACACGCCAAAGTCGGTAACAGAACAACTGAAGAGCACACGGCAGGTAACAGAAGGCCACACACACAAAGGTTGATCAGCAGGGTTGGCCTGCAGTGTAAAGGTTAATATAGAGTTCTCTGATAGGAACTAGGGTGGGGCCATGCCAGAGGTGGGATTATGAAAGCAGTCAGGTGAGAGCCGGCTGGTCTCTAGAGATGAACACATGGAGACAGGTAAGCAGACAACTCTATTGCATAACCATGACACATCCCTTGTAATAGAAAAAAAGCATGACTGACAGGACCTCTTAAATATGAGATCTGGGGTCAAAAAGACCTCAGATCTCATATTTACACTAAAATGCAATAAAAAATAAAATATATATTTCTACTCCCCTCTCCGGCTCTTCTGTCTTCTCCACTGATGTCTTCTGCCTCTGCCGATTCTTCTCCCCTCTCCGGGTCTTCTCCACTCTCTTCTAATGTCTTCTAGCCCTCTCCAGTTCTTCTCCCTCTGTCCGCTGTCTTCTCCACTGTTCATGTCTTCTCCGCTATCTTCTCGCTCTGTTCTTCTTCTGATGTTGACTAGACGCTCTCTCCCACTCTAATGCTGGGTGTGCGGTGTGCCACTACTTATATTGGCATGGGGCGGGGTCACCGGGTGATGTCATCCGGATGCCCCACCCATTTTGATGTCACTACCTGTGGTATGATGGGGCGGTAACGTCATAAGGGGCGAGCCTCCGGTGACCCCGCTGCATGCCAATATAAGTAATAGTATACTGCGCACCCAGCATTAGAGTGGGAGAGAGCGTTGAGTCAACATCGGAAGAAGAACAGTGGAAGAAGACAGCGAAGACCCAGCAAAAGATCGAGAAGATAGAGGAGAAGACCCAGACAGCGGAGAAGACAGCGGACAGAGGGAGAAGAAACAGAGAGGTCTAGAAGACAGAGGAGAGCGGAGAAGAAAAGAAGAAAAACCAGCAGAGGCAGAAGATGTCAGTGGAGGAGACAGAAGAGCCGGAGAGGGGAGAGGGGAGAAGAAATCGGAAGAGACGACAGAGCTTCTGTCACATACCTAGTGGCATTGAGCCCGAATTGCAGAGGAGGGCCTCCCTTACGGTTCCCACTCCCGATTCCCTGGTAAGGTAACAGAGGACACAGGAGTACGGAGGGGCACGGGTGCCTGGCAGGATCAAAGGACCGGATTGGATGGATCAACTGGATCAGCTCAGCAGACTGGGTGAGTATGGCAGACTGGATCAGCAAAGCAAACTGGATCTGTGCAGCAGACTGGATCAGCTCAGCAGATGAGAACAGCTTGGCAGACTTGATCAGCAAAGCAAACTGGATCTGTGCAGCAGACTGGATCAGCAAAGCAGATAGGAACGGTTCAGCAAGCTGGGTCTGTGTGGCAGACTGGATCGTCAAACAGGCCGGGTCAGGTATCAGGCTGGCAACAAGGTACAGAGGGAGCAGGCAGAAGGATGGTCACAGACAAGCCGGGGTTGGGTGCAGGGGGAAAACAGGAAGGTCACAGGCAAACACCGGTAGGTACTTCAGATCAGGTATAAGGCACACAACGCTATAGAGCAGACAGCGGGGACCGTCTGTGAAAGGCAGATTTACATAGCCTATCTGGCGCCAACAGGGGCACGCACCCATCTTCCCGCGCACGCTCTCGTGCGCAGACGCGCGTTCCCGCGCATGCGCAATGGCACCCGCGAACGTGAGCCAAGGAGCCCGGGGCGCCGATTACTGGCAGGATGTTCATGACAGCTTCCTTAATAAATTACTTTTAAAACCTGTGTAATGTGTTTTATTTTTGATTTTTTTTTTTAGGTGAATGGGTAGAGGTACAATGTACCCCATACTCATTCACATTGGGTGGGGGGCTGGAACCTGGGGGCCCCCTTGTTAAAGGGGGCTTCCAGACTCCAATAAGCTTCCAGCCCGCAGACCCCGACAACCAACAGCCAGGGTTGTCGGGAAGAGACCCTTGTCCTCATCAACATGGGGACCAGGTGCTTTGGAGTGGGGGGCGCAGGGCCCCCCTGTCCCAAAGCACCCACCCCTCATGTTGAGGGAATTTGGCCTGGTACGGTTCAGGAGGGGGGGGGCACTAGCTCGTCTCCACCCCTTTTCCTGACCTACCGGGCTGTGTGCTTGGATAAGGGTCTGGTATAGATTTTCCCTAAAGATTCATACCAGACATAGTGCCTGGTATTGTTGGGATCAAAGTCGGATCCCTGTTCATTGAAGTCAGACGCATATCGGACTTCAAGTCACAGGGCAAAATCAGATCCAAAGTGGTAGGGCTGTCGTGTCGTACCAGTGTGAGCCCGGCCTAAGGTCAGGGTTGCAGTTGGAGTAAGACATGCACTCCGACTTTGGGAGCACATGTCACATGACGTGTGTAAATCAATGATTCCCTTTGAAAGCCGTCTCAAGTCGGTCCGACTTTGAAAAATGTTCCTGCACTACTTTGGTCCGACTTTGATCCTACTTCAGCCCATTGAATATTATAGAAGTCGGATGAAAGCCGGATCCTTGTCCTAACCATCCAACTTCTGACATCCGACATGGTGATTACAGCAGTAATAAAAGGTATTTATGTCACAATGGGATTGTTTTGATTGGTTAAAGTACAAGTCAGACTATCTCAAAGTCAGAGTAAAATCTTAGGACCGATGTAGGACTGATGTCTCAGGGCAAAGTAGGATAGGCCGGGTTCACACTAGTATGACACAACAGTCGTACAACTGTGGATCCGACTTTGTCCTGCGACTTGAAGTCTGACATGCATCTGACTTCAATGAACAGGGATCCGAGGCAAGACACACTTGTCTTTGTACTCCTTACTTGGTTGCCACCACACACCCTTGACACCATCTGAACCAAATAAGTTTATCTCGGTCTCATCAGACCACAGGATATGGTTCCAGTAATCCATGTCCTTAGTCTGCTTGTCTTCAGCAAACAGTTTTTCCCAAAGACAACCTCTGGATATGATGCTGAGCACGTGCACTCAACTTCTTTGGTCGACCATGGCAAGGCCTGTTCTGAGTGGAATCTGTCCTGTTAAATCACTATATGGTCTTGGCCACCATGCTGCAGCTCAGTTTCAGGGTCTTGGCAAGCTTCTTATAGCCTAGGCCATCTTAATGTAGAGCAACAATTCATTTTTTTTAATCCTCAGAGAGTTCTTTGCCATGAGGTGCCATGTTGAACTTCCAGTGACCAGTATGAGAGAGTGAGAGCGATAACACCAAATTTAACACACCTTCTCCCCATTCACACCTGAGACGTAACACTAATGAGTCACATGACACCAGGGAGGGAAAATTTCTAATTGAGCCCAATTTTAAAAAATTTCACTATTGGGACTAGTGCACAAAGCAAGGTACATAAAGACATGGATGAGCGAGTTTGCACTTCTGGAAGAATGGTCAAACATTCCCATAGACACTTCTAAACCTTGTGGACAGCCTTCCCAGAAGAGTTGAAGCTGTTATAGCTGCAAAGGGTGGGCCAACTCAATATTGAACCCTACGGACTAAGACTGGGATGCCATTAAAGTTCATGTGCGTGTAAAGGCAGGTGTCCCAATACTTTTGGCAATATAGTGTGTGTGTATATATATATATATATATATATATATGTCAGTGTGTTTGCATTTACCACTTAGACACATTTTTTTATTTTTATTATAAACAATCCATGTGCATTCTGTTATTCAGATGATGTGGGGGATGGGGGCACCCTAAATCCTCAACATATCAATCTGTTGATACATTAGTCCAGTGGATGACACTTTGCCCATGGGCTTAGGCAGCACAAATAAAGAGGGCAAACAGTTTGAGCATTCGCAATACATCCACCTGCACATGCTCAGTAATCAGTCCTGCCATGCCCCACTAAAGTGTGCTTCTCAAACTGACTTATTTAGCTACTGAACTACAAAGTGCGATTCCTACTGCGAACCACCTGAGCGATTCCACCAGAAAACTGTTGTTTATAAAAATAGGCAAGTGGTTTAAACAATTCTCCTGCCGCGTACACACGATCGGAAATGCACCCAGCAAAACTCAGATGAGAGCTTTTTGTCGGAAAATGCGACCGTGTGTATGCTCCATCGGTCTTTTGCTGGCGGAAATTCCAGCCAGCAAAAGATTGAGAGCATGTTTTATCTATTTTTCGGTTGGGAAAAGTTCCTATCCGAAAATGCGATCGTCTGTATACAATTCAGACGTGCAGAAAATCACGCATGCACGGAAACAATTCGACGCATGCTCGGAAGCATTGAACTTTATTTTCTCGGCTCGTCGTAGTGTTGTATGTCACCGCATTCTTGACGGTCGAAAGTTCAGAGAAATTTTGTGTGACCGTGTGTACGCAAGCCAAGCTTGAGCGGAATTCCGTCGGAAAACATCCAAGATTTTTCAGATGAAAATTTCACTCGTGTGCATGCGGCATTACTCGGCATAATGTTGAGGTCTTCATCGTCTTCTTAACCACCTCACTACAGTGCATTTTCACCCCCTTCCTGACCAAGCCATTTTTCAGCTTTCAGCGCTGTCGCACTTTGAATGACAATTGCGCAGTCATACGACACTGTACCCAAATGAAATTGTTATCATCTTTTCCCCATAAATAGAGCTTTCTTTTGGTGGTATTTGATCACCTCTGCGGTTTTTATTTTTTGCGCAATAAACAAAAGAAGAGCGACAAATTTAAAAAAAAAACAATATTTTTTTCTTTTTGCTATACTAAATATCCCCAAAAAATATATAAAAAAACATTTTTTTTCCTCAGTTTCAGACGATACGTATTCTTCTACATATTTTTGGTAAAAAAAAATCGCAATTAGCGATTATTGATTAGTTTGCGCAAAAGTTATAGCGTTTACAAAATAGGGGATAGTTTTATAGCATTTTTATTAATATTTTTTTTTTTACTAGTAATGGCGGTGATCAGCGATTTTTATTGTGACTGCGACATTATGGCGGACACATCGGACATTTTTGACACATTTTTGGCAACATTGTCATTTATACAGCAATCAATGCTATTTAAATGCATTGATTCATGTATAAATGACACTGGCAGTGAAGGGGTTAACCACTAGGGGCGGGGAGGGGTTAATTATGTTCCCTAAGAGTGATTCTTACTGTAGGGGGAGGGGACTCACAAGGGGAGGAGACCGATCGGTGTTTCTCTGTACAGAGAACGCCATCGGCTCCTCTCCTCTGACAGGACCGTTGATCTGTGTGTTTACACACACAGATCCACGGTCCCGCTGTGTTACCGGGCAATCGCGGGTGCCCAGCGGACATCGCGGACATCGCGCGCGCTCCCTGCAGTGCAAAGAAGGGGAGGACGTCATATGACGCCCTCCCGGAATGAGAGCTGTGCCGCCTGGCCGTCATTTGACAGCCGGCGGTCGCAAAGTGGTTAATATTATCATACCAGATCAAATAAATTTTTCTCTTGAAGTACGACATTTCATGAATAGGGGTTGCTTCACAATTTTTCATGGAAGAATTTGCAATGTTTGGTGACTTTTAATATGTTACTTATTTTATCTATATGACATTACACTAGAATAGCAAGCTCAGCATGTTTACAATGACCCATTCTAAGGCCAAAATTCTGCATTTCAATTAAAAGAACCTCTAGTAACCACATACAATCCAGCACTAGAAGGGATAAGAAAGATAATCAAAGATTTACAACCCATCATAACAGAGGATGAAACTCTGAAAGAAATATTCCAACAACCCCCAATACTGGCTTCCAGACAACCACCCAACCTCAGACATAAACTAATCAGCAGGTTACATCGTTCTGATTGTGAAGTCAGAAATAAAGGAAGCAAACCCTGCAATAAGAAAACACAAATTGTGCAACCAAATTAATCCATCTAAAAGTGTCACACACACAAAAGGGACCGTCAATATGCCGGGATCATACAGCTGTACCTCATCCAAAGCAAAAGATCTAACATTGGCGAAAGAGGACAGAAGTTACAGTACAAACAAGGATGAATTTGCACAGATACACCATCAAGGAACATACAGGGGCGGATCCAGGGGGGGAGGGGGGCAACAGGGCAATTGCTCCCCCCGAGAAAATATTGCTGACTCTGAGGCTGAGCGCGACCGAGAATTCAGAGCCACGGTCGGGACATCTCACAGCCATTATCAGCATTAGGAATTACTGCCCAGTGCTCACACACTCGGGACTGCACTCTCCACCCCCTGTACCTCCCCCAGCAGTTTTCCAGCCTCTCTCCTGCAGGCTGCTGCTTGAGTGGGAGGGAAGGGGATGTGCCTGACACTCGAGACCGCGACCGGAAGAGGGAGGTGTGAGCAGCTGAGCAGAGGAAGCTGAGTGACAGTGAACTTCCTGGAGGTAAGCTCAGCTAGCAGCACTTCGTGGATTTGTTTACAGGAACCTCTATGCTGAGTCTGCTGAGTTACTGCAGCTTAGCATAGAGGAGCTGTTAGCTGACAAATGGGATTGCATTTTTCATGTGGCACAGTGAGAAATTGGGGTCATTAAAGTATTGTGACTGCCTCCTGCTGTGTGCCCTCCTGATCCCCTCAGTGTGTGCCCTCCTGACCTCCCCAATGTGTGCCCTCCTGATACCCCCCCCAGTGTGTGCCCTCCTGACTCCCCCAATGTGTGCCCTTTTGACCCCCCCAGTGTGTGCCCTCCTGACCTCCCCGGTGTGTGCCCTCCTGACCTCCCCGGGGTGTGCCCTCCTGACCTCCCCGGTGTGTGCCCTCCTGACTCCCCCCCTAATGTGTGCCCTCCTGATGCCCCCCCCAGTGTGTGCCCTCCTGACTCCCCCAATGTGTGCCCTCCCAACCCCTCCCCCAGTGTATGCCCTCCTGACCTCCCTGGTGTGTGCCCTCCTGACCTCCCTGGTGTGTGCCATCCTGACCACCCCCCGGTGTGTGCCATCCTGACCACCCCCCGATGTGTGCCCTCCTGACCTCCCCGGTGTGTGCCCTCCTGACCCCGTACTGTGCTCTCCTGACCCCATACCGTGCTGTCCTGACCTCCTGCCGGTGTTTGCCATCCTAACCTCCCTATTGTGTGCTCTCCTGACCCCCCCCAGTTCTGTAAGCAACACCTTTTTTTCTGGCAGTGCCCCTCCCGAGATTAGACTCTGGATCCGCCCCTGAGAACATAAGGAAGAGGAGATCTGCACACCTATGGAACATCATTTCTCACAACTGGACCACACCATGGAAGACCTCAATGTCTTACTTCTTAACCACTTAAGGATCAAGCCTCTTTTTGAGATTTGGTGTTGACAAGTTAAAAACATTTTTTTTTGCTAGAAAATTACTTGAAATCCCCAAAAATAATAACACCCTAGAGAATAAAATGGCATTCATTGCAATACTTTCTGTCACACCGTATTTGCGCAGCGGTCTTACAAGCACACTTTTTTTTAAAAAAATACACTTTTTTGAAATAAAAATAAGACAACAGTAAAGTTAGCCCATATTTTTTTTTATATTGTGAAAGATAATGTTACACCGAGTAAATTGATACCCAACATGTCACGCTTCAAAGCCGCTCGTGAAATGGCGACAAAATTTTACCCTTAAAAATCTCCATAGGCAACGGTTAAAAAATTCTACAGGTTGCATGTTTTGAGTTACCGAGAAGGTCTGGGGCTATAATTATTGCTCTTGCTCTAACGATCGTGGCGATACCTCACATGTGTGGTTTGAACACTGTTTTAATATGCAGGCACTACTCACGTATACGTTCGCTTCTGCGCGCAAGCTCGATGGGACGGGGGGGGGGGGGGGGGAATTACAAAAAAATTTTTTTTTATCTTTTTATATATATAAAGGGCTCAAAATGTAAAGTCCTGAGCTACTTGCCAGGCCTTTTAGGGCAACTCGCCACCAGTTGCCACGCCCATAATTCCGCCCCTGCCCGCCCTCAATTCCACCCCTAAACACGCCCTCATAAATGATCTCATGAAATGACACTTAAATGTTTTATGCAGAATTAAGTTAAATTAAAAAATAAATATTAACAACTTTATTTGTGCCCACCATGCAGCCTCTGCCCACCATGCAGCCTGTGTCCACCATGTAGCCTGTGCCGACCATACAGCCTCTGCCCACCTCCTGTATCAACCATGCAGCCTCTGCATAACATGCAGCCTCTGCCCACCATGCAGCCTGTGTCCACCATGCAGCCTCTGCCCACGGCCTGTGTCCACCATGCAGCCTCTGCCCACGGCCTGTGTCCACCATGCAGCCTGTGTCCACTATGCAGCTTTTGTCCACCATGCAGCCTGTCCCCACCGCCTGTGTCCACCATGCAGCCTGTGTCCACCATGCAGCCTCCCCTAATCAGTATATTATTTATATATATATCCAAATATTCCGAAATTCTAATTCAAATTGAATTTTACTTAAAATTCTATTCGCATTTGAACTGTAAACATATTTCTGAAATCAAAGACTGAGTGTGTTATTAGAGTATTTAGAAAAAAGCACAATTTTCCATAAGGGATACCATAGAGAAGACGGCGTTCCGATATGAAAAAGAGTGAAAAGATGGCTACCATTAATATCATAGACAAATAAGGTTAAACTACGGTATATGTAGTATCAAAAATTGGTTTATTAATTACAAATCATATATATATTAAAATGTTAGATCGGACATGAAAAACCATGTCATAAGATCATATTTACTCCCAGTATATATTTAAACACCCCTATTGTGTGCACACAGAACACATAACAAACATTTAACAGACATAATTAACCACTTGCCGACCGGCGCACACAGATGTACGTCGACAGAATGGCATGTACAGGCAGGAGGGCGTATATATAAGTCCCTCCTTTCTGCCTCTCCGTGCCATCGGGAGCGCGCCGGGAGCGGCGCGCTCCCGCCCCGGTCGCGGACCCCCGTGAGTCCGATCGCTGTCCCCGCGGACTCGATCGCTGCGGGGACATCCGCGATCGTCTCACGGGACGGCTGAACGGGGAGATGCCGAGATAAACAGCATCTCCCCGTTCTGCCTAGCAACTAGTGACGCCGATCTCTGCTCCCTGTGATTGGAGCAGAGATCAGCATTCACTAGCTGATAGCCACGCCCCCCCACAGTAAGAAACACCCCCCTAGGCCTACTTAAGCCCTACACTGCCCTCTTGTGGTTAACCCCTAAACTGCCAGTGTCATTTTTACAGGAATCAATGCATTTAAATAGCATTAATTGCTGTAAAAATGACAATGGTCCCAAAAATGTGTCAAAAATGTCCGATGTGTCCGCCATAATGTCGCAGTCACAAAAAAAATCGCAGATCTCCGCCATTACTAATAAAAAAAAAATTATTAATAAAAATGCTATAAAACTATCAGCTATCTTGTAAACGCTATAACTTCTGCGCAAACCGATCAATAATCGCTTATTGCGATTTTTTTTACCAAAAATATGTAGAAGAATACGTATCGGCCTAAACTGAGGAAAAAAAAATGTTTTTTTTAATAATATTTTTTTGGGGATATTTATTATAGCAAAAAGTAAAAAATAATGCATTTTTTTCAAAATTGTCGCTCTATTTTTGTTTATAGCGCAAAAAATAAAAACCGCAGGGGCGATCAAATACCACCAAAAGAAAGCTCTATTTGTGGGAAAAAAAGGACGTCAATTTTGTTTGGGAGCCACGTCGCACGACCGCGCAATTGTCAGTTAAAGCGACGCAGTGCCGAATCGCAAAAAGGGGCCTGGTCCTTTGGCTGCAAATTGGTCCGGTCTGAAAGTGGTTAACAGACATGCAACAATTACGGTTTGAGGCGCCTCATTAACCACCTACATGCCAATATACCCAAGTGGGTTATATTGTTCCAAGAACCACATAGTGGTCTTTGATATTAATTGGCGTGTGTGGTTTCTAGGGTGGTGGAGATAACTAAATTACCAAGATGATTGGTGTCTTATTAAATAACATTCCCTGATTAGCTGCTAGCTGCTTGGCCATCCAATTAAGTCTAGGAAGGATCCGGTGATGAATGTAAGGCAGTTCACATAATCCAGTTTCTCAATAATTATGAGTTACTTGTTTTATCGGACAATAGTAGTCTGTGTTTCCTTTATATAGAACGTTGTCACTATTCATCAACAGCAAAATAAATTGCAAGCGGTTATCAGCCATATGCATGGAATATTCACATGAAGATAGCAAAAAATGGCAAAAATCACCCTGTGTGACGATATAGACGTATAAAGATAATTCTTTCTGTTTGACTGTAGAAACTTACATGGGCGTCCGCAGGTAGGGGTAAGGGGGGGGGCAAGTGCCCCCCCCTGGAATCAGGGATCGGATCAGGAGTGATGACCCCCATCACCCCTCTCTGTCACCCCCTCTCTCTCACACCCCTCTGTCTCTTTCTGTCACCACCCCTGTCTCTCTCTGTCACCCCCTCTGTCTCTCTCTGTCACCCCCCGTCTCTCTGTCACCCCCCCTGTCTCTCTCTGTCACCCCCGTCTCTCTCTCTGTCACCCCCCCCCGTCTCTCTCTGTCACCCCCCGTCTCTCTCTGTCACCCCCCCTGTCTCTCTCTGTCACCCCCCCTGTCTCTCTCTGTCACCCCCCACATGTATGCAGTTTCTGACAGTCTCTTGTGCCATGTCCACAGTCCCTTGAGCCATGTATGCAGTTTCTGACAGTCTCTTGGGCCATGTATGCAGTCTCTGGTCATCTCTTGTGCCATGTCCGCAGTCTCTTACAGTCTCTTGAGCCATGTATGCAGTCACTGACAGTCTCTTGTGCCATGTCTGCAGTCTATGACCATGATAATGACATTGTCGAAAAGGGTCAGAGCATGGGTGACCTTAAAATTATGCCCCCCCCCCCTGAAAAAAGTTCTGCGGACGCCCATGGAAACTTATACATTGCAACATTGTTCCAAGACAGATCAGGATTATGTTACAGTTTTCCCATGTCGGTAAACATTAGATTGGTACTTTGGACTGACTTCACTCTGGAATGTCATATCTCATGTAGTAAAAAGGATACATTACTACAGAGCATTGAATTGACACTTTTCACTGACACTGATTCTGGAATATCACATCTCACATAGCAAGGAAGGTAAATGACAGCAGGTTTGTAAAAGGGTTTGGTTTACATTACCGCTTCCTTTGATGACTTCGGGTAGGCGTTTAGACCCGTGTGTTTAATCTCTGGCATATGTCGGGAGGATATCCTCCAACTTTCATTCACGCTGCTGTCAGATTTCATCCAGTAGTCATATTCCAAGGGTTCCGTCAGTTAGTCCTTATAAGCATCAGTCTGTTTAGTCTTTTTAGTTTTCAGATCAGTTGCATGTATCCATGCATGCAATGTAAGCCAAAAGTGCTTATCGCCTACTCAGTGGTGTTGGTAATCCGCCGTTGCTATCAGCTGGCGCTGTCAATCTTGGATCTCCACCTCTGTCGTTTGAAGTTACCCTATGAAGGCCCGCTCACCGCACCTACACCAACGCGTTTCGCAACGCAGCGTTGCGTAGCTTCGACTGGGCGTGAAAGATCTTCAAATACATCACTCCCTTATAGTCCCGTGTGACGATTTGTTTCCTCCCATTGAGGTGTTTTCTGCATGTATTTTAAGTTGGGATCAGCTGTGTGTTTAACGCTGGATTGTCCATTCGAATGCGATGTGTGGATCATTGGAGTTTCCTATACAGAGCAATATATTTTAACAAACAAAATTGTTTTATATATATAGTCCCTTTGTCAATAGTATGCCAAAAATCTCAAAAAAAGGGGGGGGGGGGGATTTAACATCTGTTTATAACTGTAAACATTAATGGACAGGACATAGACAAGACAAAACAACCCATAAGTAGGAAAACAGTTCTTTTACGGTATATTTTATATCTCCCAAGGAGATCAAAATCAAAATAATGCTGTTTTAGTTAAGCCAAAGCGATTTAACCACTTTACGACCGGCGCACGACGATGTACGTCCTGATTTTGAAGAGGGATATCTCGGTAACGGCAGCAGCTGCTGCCACAACCGAGATATCCATCTCTTCAGGCGCCGGTCGTAATTCCGATAATGGTGGTCATCGCGGTGGATTCGCCGCGAGATCACCGTTCTCGGCGGCGGGAGAGGTGCTCTCCCGCGCCTTCCGCCGCTTACCGGACCCGACGGCAGCGGCTGGGGCGATCGGGACCTGTCCGTGGCTGGGTATAGAGACGAGTGAGGCTAAGATGGCCGCCACCCGTCTCTATACCATAGCAGGGCGGAAGCGACGTCAAAACGTCACTTCCGCCCATACGTCTTAAAGGCACATTTTACAAATGTCATTTTTTTTAAATGACATTTTTTTTTTTTTTTTGCATTTAAGTCCAAATATGAGATCTGAGGACTTTTTGACCCCAGATCTCATATTTAAGAGCACCTGTCATGCTTTTTTTCTATTACAAGGGATGTTTACATTCCTTGTAATAGTAATAAAAGTGAGCCAATTTTTTTTAAAAAAAAAACAGTGTAAAAATAAATAAAATCAAGAAAAATAAATAAGAAAAAAAATTAAAAATTTTTAAAGCGCCCCGTCCCGACGAGCTCGCACGCAGAAGCGAACGCATACGTGAGTAGCGCCTGCATAAGAAAACGATGGTCAAACCACACATGTGAGGTATCGCCGCAATCGGTAGAGCGAGAGCAATAATTATAGCCTCCTCTGTATCGCAAAACATGCAACCTGTAGAATTTTTTAAAACGTCGCCTATGGAGATTTTTGAGGGTAAAAGTTTGATGCCATTCCACGAGCGGGCGCAGGGATCGGATCAGGAGTGATGACCCCCATCACCCCTCTCTGTCACCCCCTCTCTCTCACACCCCTCTGTCTCTCTCTGTCACCACCCCTGTCTCTCTCTGTCACCCCCCCTGTCTCTCTCTGTCACCCCCCATCTCTCTGTCACCCCCCTGTCTCTCTCTGTCACCCCCCCTGTCTCTCTCTGTCACCCCCGTCTCTCTCTGTCACCCCCCGTCTCTCTCTGTCACCCCCCGTCTCTCTCTGTCACCCCCCCTGTCTCTCTCTGTCATCCCCCCTGTCTCTCTCTGTCACCCCCCACATGTATGCAGTTTCTGACAGTCTCTTGGGCCATGTATGCAGTCTCTGGTCATCTCTTGTGCCATGTCCGCAGTCTCTTACAGTCTCTTGAGCCATGTATGCAGTCACTGACAGTCTCTTGTGCCATGTCTGCAGTCTATGACCATGATAATGACATTGTCGAAAAGGGTCAGAGCATGGGTGACCTTAAAATTATGCCCCCCCCCCCCCCCCCCCCCCCCCCCCCCCCCCCCCTGAAAAAAGTTCTGCGGATGCCCATGGAAACTTATACATTGCAACATTGTTCCAAGACAGATCAGGATTATGTTACAGTTTTCCCATGTCGGTAAACATTAGATTGGTACTTTGGACTGACTTCACTCTGGAATGTCATATCCCATGTAGTAAAAAGGATGCATTACTACAGAGCATTGAATTGACACTTTTCACTGACACTGATTCTGGAATATCACATCTCACATAGCTAGGAAGGTAAATGACAGCAGGTTTGTAAAAGGGTTTGGTTTACATTACCGCTTCCTTTGATGACTTCGGGTAGGCGTTTAGACCCGTGTGTTTAATCTCTGGCATATGTCGGGAGGATATCCTCCAACTTTCATTCACGCTGCTGTCAGATTTCATCCAGTAGTCATATTCCAAGTGTTCCGTCAGTTAGTCCTTATAAGCATCAGTCTGTTTAGTCTTTTTAGTTTTCAGATCAGTTGCATGTATCCCTGCATGCAATGTAAGCCAAAAGTGCTTATCGCCTACTCAGTGGTGTTGGTAATCCGCCGTTGCTATCAGCTGGCGCTGTCAATCTTGGATCTCCACCTCTGTCGTTTGAAGTTACCCTATGAAGGCCCGCTCACCGCACCTACGCCAACGCGTTTCGCAACGCAGCGTTGCGTAGCTTCGACTGGGCGTGAAAGATCTTCAAATACATCACTCCCTTATAGTCCCGTGTGACGATTTGTTTCCTCCCATTGAGGTGTTTTCTGCATGTATTTTAAATTGGGATCAGCTGTGTGTTTAACGCTGGATTGTCCATTCGAATGCGATGTGTGGATCATTGAAGTTTCCTATACAGAGCAATATATTTTAACAAACAAAATTGTTTTATATATATAGTCCCTTTGTCAATAGTATGCCAAAAATCTCAAAAAAAGGGGGGGGGGGGATTTAACATCTGTCTATAACTGTAAACATTAATGGACAGGACATAGACAAGACAAAACAACCCATAAGTAGGAAAACAGTTCTTTTACGGTATATTTTATATCTCCCAAGGAGATCAAAATCAAAATAATGCTGTTTTAGTTA
The DNA here is from genome assembly GCA_028564925.1 of Lithobates sylvaticus. Taxonomy (NCBI): domain Eukaryota; kingdom Metazoa; phylum Chordata; class Amphibia; order Anura; family Ranidae; genus Lithobates; species Lithobates sylvaticus. The sequence continues at coordinate 25,963,904 of CM053032.1, forward strand.
AGCCAAAGCGATTTAACCACTTTACGACCGGCGCACGACGATGTACGTCCTGATTTTGAAGAGGGATATCTCGGTAACGGCAGCAGCTGCTGCCACAACCGAGATATCCATCTCTTCAGGCGCCGGTCTTAATTCCGATAATGGTGGTCATCGCGGTGGATTCGCCGCGAGATCACCGTTCTCGGCGGCGGGAGAGGTGCCCCCCCCTCCCGCCGCTCTCCCGCGCCTTCCGCCGCTTACCGGACCCGACGGCAGCGGCTGGGGCGATCGGGACCTGTCCGTGGCTGGGTATAGAGACGAGTGAGGCTAAGATGGCCGCCACCCGTCTCTATACCATAGCAGGGCGGAAGCGACGTCAAAACGTCACTTCCGCCCATACGTCTTAAAGGCACATTTTACAAATGTAATTTTTTTTAAATGACATTTTTTTTTTTTTTTTTTTTGCATTTAAGTCCAAATATGAGATCTGAGGACTTTTTGACCCCAGATCTCATATTTAAGAGCACCTGTCATGCTTTTTTTCTATTACAAGGGATGTTTACATTCCTTGTAATAGTAATAAAAGTGAGCCAATTTTTTTAAAAAAAAAACAGTGTAAAAATAAATAAAATCAAGAAAAATAAATAAGAAAAAAAATTTAAAATTTTTAAAGCGCCCCGTCCCGACGAGCTCGCACGCAGAAGCGAACGCATACGTGAGTAGCGCCTGCATAAGAAAACGATGGTCAAACCACACATGTGAGGTATCGCCGCAATCGGTAGAGCGAGAGCAATAATTATAGCCTCCTCTGTATCGCAAAACATGCAACCTGTAGAATTTTTTAAACGTCGCCTATGGAGATTTTTGAGGGTAAAAGTTTGATGCCATTCCACGAGCGGGCGCAATTTTGAAGCGTGACATGTTAGGTATCAATTTACTTGGCATAACATTATCTTTCACAATATATAAAAAAATTGGACTAACTTTACTGTTGTCTTATTTTTTTATTCAAAAAAATTCCGCTTGTAAGACTGCTGCGCAAATACGGTGTGAAAAAAAGTATTGCAACGACCGCCATTTTATTCTGTAGGGTGTTAGAAAAAAAACAATATATAATGTTTGGGGGTTCTAAGTTTTTTTCTAGCAACAAAAAAACAGTTTTAAACATGTAAACACCTAAAATACAAAACAAAGCTGGTCTTAAAGTGGTTAACCACTTCAGCCCCGGACCAATTGGCAGCCAAAGGACCAGGTCCCTTTTTGCGATTCGGCACTGCGTCGCTTTAACTGACAATTGCACGGTCGTGCGACGTGGCTCCCAAACAAAATTGGCGTCCTTTTTTTCCCACAAATAGAGCTTTCTTTTGGTGGTATTTGATCGCCCCTGCGGTTTTTATTTTTTGCGCTATAAACAAAAATAGAGCGACAATTTTGAAAACAATGCAATATTTTTTGCTTTTTGCTATAATAAATATCCCCAAAAAATATATAGAAAAACATTTATTTTCATCAGTTTAGGCCGATACGTATTCTTCTACATATTTTTGGTAAAAAAAAATCGCAATTAGCGATTATTGATTGGTTTGCGCAAAAGTTATAGCGTTTACAAAATAGGGGATAGTTTTATAGCATTTTTATTAATATATTTTTTTTTTACTAGTAATGGCGGCGATCAGTGATTTTTATTGTGACTGCGACATTATGACGGACACATTGGACATTTTTGACACATTTTTGGGACCATTGTCATTTATACAGCAATCAATGCTATTTAAATGCATTGATTCCTGTATAAATGACAGTTGTAGTGAAAGAGTTAACCACTAGGGGGAGGGGAGGGGTTATGGGCTGTGACGTGTGTGTGTTTTTACACATTAGGGGGCGGGGCTGATGTCTGACGTCACTGATCGGCTTTCCCGATGACCAGGAACAGCCGATCAATGACATGCAAAGTAGGAAGCGCGGGGAGAGGTTTGTTTACACAAACCTCTCCCCGTTCTTCAGCTCTGTGACCCGATCGCGGGACACCAGCGGCGATCCGGTCCGCTGGTCCCGCGGCCGGGGTCACGGAGCTCTCGACCGGGTCGACCCACGGGTCGGCATTTAAAGGGCCACGTACAGGTACGTGATTTTGCCTGCCCGTGCCATTCTGCCGCAGTATATCTGCGTGAGGCGGTCGGGAAGCGGTTAAAGAGCCATTGTAATCAAAATGCACTTTTTAAATGTAAACATTTTGGCTGCCGAATTCAAATTAAAAAAAATCTAAAATTTTTAATTTGACCGATTTAAAATTTTTAATGTTTTGAATCTAAAAAATTCGGGAAATTTGAAGAAAATTCGATAAAATAGATAAAACAAAAATTCTGAATACGAATCCTGAATATGAATTGAACGAATCAACCTGAACGAAACTAAAGAACTAGATTAACGAATCTAAATGAAATTAAACAAAAAATTTTTTTTTATCACGCACATGTATAATGTGTGTAATGCAAATCTGGAAAAAGAAACTCCCATCCAATTCGATGCACAATCAAAAAAACATCTGTAAAAGGGTGCTGGCTCCAAGACAAGCTGTTTGATATCAAATAAGTGAGTAAAATGGGGGAGTTATTAATATTTGGGTCTTATTATGGGATCAGATAAGAATAGAGAATCAGTGTTTGGGCTCTACACGTAGCAGAACAACAGTTAAAACCATTACTTTCATTTTAAGATCATAAGTGTACACACTTTTCTTTTTCTTTTTGCCTGGGAACCCCCTTAAAATCAATACTAGTCCCTCATCCAGGATGAGGGTCTAGTATGAATTTCTAGAGAGAGGCAGAAGATGTCAGTTCAGTGGAGGAGACAGAAGAGCCGGAGAGGGGAGAAGAAATCGGAAGAGACAACGGAGCTGCCTTAATAAATTTCTTTTAAAACCTGTGTATGTGTTTTACTTTTGACATTTATTTTTTGGTAAATAGATAGAGGTACAATGTACCCCATATTCATTCATATAGGGTGGGGGGCTGGAATCTGGGGGCCCCCTTGCTAAAGGGGGCTTTTCCAGTTTCCGATAAGCTTCCAGCCCGCAGCCCCCCGACAAGCCTTTGTCCTCATCAACATGGGGACAAGGTGCTTTGGGGTGGGGGGCGCACCCCACCTCTGCCCCAAAGCACCCACCCTCCCATGTTGAGGGCATGCGGCCTGGTACGGTTCAGGAGGGGGGGCTCTTGCTCGTCCCCACCCCCTTTCCTGACCTGCCGGGCTGTGTGCTTGGATAAGGGTCTGGTACAGATTTTGGGGGGACCCCAACGCCATTATTTCCCCTGAAAATCCATACCAGACCAAAGGGCCTGGCATGCTCTTGGAGAGGGAACCCATACTGTTTTTTTTTAACATTTTGTTTGGAGTTACCCCTAAAGATTCATACCAGACATAGTGCCTGGTATTGTCGGTGATCAAAGTCGGATCCCTGTTCATTGAATTCGGACGCATGCCGGACGCAAGTCGCAGGGCGAAGTCGGATCCAAAGTGGTACGACTGTCGTGTCATACCAGTGTGAACCCGGCCTAAGGTCCAGCCTGTGGATTGTGTAGCTGATTTTTGAGGTCTCAGCTGTGGCAGACCTAAGGGTCTGAAGTGGTCTTTTGAGGAGCTAGCTATAGGACTTCACCATAAGGGATCTGGTCTGGAGATGTTGTCTCTCTCACTGGACCATGTCTGGAGGAGGCTGGAAGGTGTGCCACTCTCCTGGTCACTTGTGAGTACTGACCATGAATTGTGATCCCTGGTGACTGTGGGCTTTTGGGATATAAGTGCCAGAGGTTGCTATGGACTGAGACAGCTTTCATATGGTCTCTGATTACTGGCCGTTCCTACTGTGTCCTCAGTAGAATCCTGGAGTGGGAGCCTAGAGAAGAGTGTCCTCATGTTGCTATGCAGCATTTGGAGTATCTCCTGCCCTAACCCCTGTTTAAAGTTCTTCAAGCAATATATATCAAAAAGACATCCCCTTGACCAGACATGTTCCAGTTTCGAACGGCCCGCCTGGTAATTTGGACATATATATATCTTTTGTGGCCCCCAACGAATCTCTGAGTGCCGGGGGCCACAAAAGATATATATGCTGGCTGCCTCGGAGGGGAGAGGGAGGGGGCGGAATGAGTGCCGTACATACAGGAGAGGAGAATTTCCTGTTTACGGACAGCCTCTGTAATACGAAGTCCCGTCTCCTGTGCTGCCATTGGACAACTGTTCTGTCCATCACAGGAGGCGGGACTTTGTATTAAAGAGGCCCCTGAGAAAACCGATTCTCCTGTATGTAATATGTTGGCACTCGTCCGCCCCCTCCCTGTCTACTCCGAGGCTGCAGAAGGGCATGGATCAGGGTGCACTGATGGAAATGGTGAGTCTGCATTCATGGCAATGGGGGTGCTGCATTCGTGGTAATGGTGGGGCTGCATTCATCGAAATGGTGGGACTGCATTAATGGCAATGGGGGTGCTGCATTAATGGCAATGGGGGAGCTGCATTCATGGCAATGGTGGGGCTGCATTAATGGCAATGGTGGGGCTGCATTCATGGCAATGGTGGGGCTGCATTCATGGCAATGGGGGAGCTGCATTCATGGCAATGGTGGGGCTGCATTCATGGAAATAGGGGGGCTGAATTCATGGCAATGGGGGTGCTGCATTCATGACAATGGTGGGGCTGCATTCATGGCAATGGGGTGCTGCATTCATGACAATGGTGGGGCTGCATTCATGGCAATGGGGGGGCTGCATTCATGGCAATGGTGGGGCTGCAGTCATGGCAATTGGGGTGCTGCATTCATGACAATGGTGGGGCTGCATTCATGACAATGGGGGTTCTGCATTCATGGCAATGGTGGGGCTGCATTCATGGCAATGGGGGGGGGGGGGGCTGCAGTCATGGCAATGGGGGTGCTGCATTCATGACAATGGGGGGGGGGCTGCATTCATGGCAATGGGGGTGCTGCATTCATGACAATGGTGGGGCTGCATTCATGGCAATAGGGGTGCTGCATTTGTGGCAATGGTGGGGCTGCATTCATGGCAATGGGGGGGCTGCATTCATGGCAATGGGGGTTCTGCATTCATGGCAATGGTAGGGCTGCATTCATGGCAATGGTGGGGCTGCATTGATGGGCACTGATCCATATTTTGCTTCACAGTTCTTTATTTAAAACTTTAGTTTTTCTCCTGAAACTTCCCTCTTAAAGTGAAGGTACGTGTTATATTTCCCGATAAATACGGTATATGCAAATAACATGCCCAAGCTCATCTCTTCACCACACACAGCCACAAAGGCAAGAGAATTCTTGTTGGGCAGTGTATTAGTACTCGGACGAACACACTTAGCCCGAATTTTAATGGTTCAAAGAATGTCAGGCAAAATGGTCGGCCCTCACGCATGTTCACTGTATCAAATCTGTCCCTTTTTGAAAAAAGTTTGGACACCCCTGCCCTAGACAGAGTTATTGGAGCCGGTGTGTATGTACTGGTGCTTGTGAGGACAGGCAGCCTCTGTTCTATCTGAGAAGAAGCACATATTACCAGTGGACCTTATGAGGACAGCGCTACATGTAGATGCAATATTGATTGATTTTGTGTTTTGACATGTGAAATGTCCTGAACATAAAATATACAGTCAGTATCTTTAGGTCAAGCATCCACCCATCAATGCCTCACCTAAAGATACTGACTGTATATTTTATGCTCTAGATGAACTCTTCCTTTCTCCGCACCCCTGAAGAAGGATTAGACGCTACCCCGAAACGCGTTGGGTGTAAGGAGGCACTGTCATATAAATTCATTGTATGGTGTTATCAACTGACATTGTTCAGCTAATCAATGTTTAATTTTTGTTTTTAATCATGTTTAATCTTTAATCAAATTTATTGCTATTACAATACGTTACTATAGTCTTATACAACAATTTAGTTGCCTAAAAAGTCCAATTAGGGGAACCCCTTTCTCTTTACTGTGAATCTTGGATGTGGCACTTAGAAAGCACTTTTCTGTCATTCGCTCTTCTCTTATGGTTCCATGAAATGTTTTTTCAGCCGGCATTTTGAAACCATCTTCTAGCATTCTCCTCCTTGTGGTTGACTTCAGAGTTTGCTATAGTCCCTTTGGCCCCTATATTGATAAAGATAAACTTGTAATGGCTGTGACACATGACCATGATTACAAGGAGAAATATTTCTTATAATTAAAGGACCTTGACCTGCATACATTTAATCAACATAAATTTGTATTTCTATAGCGTTTTTCTCAATGGGAACTCAATGCACCTAAAATGTAAGGAAGCCACACTCAGCTGAGGAAACCAGAGGTAACCCACACAAGCACCGCGAGAACATGCAAACTCTATGCCGTTAGTGTCCTGGTCTGGATTTGAAATGAGGACCCTACTGGTGCAAGGGAGAAGTGCTACTCTCTAAATTACTGTGTTGTCCTGTTTGGCCCCTTTCACACGAGCAAGATGTTTTTCTCAGCAGGGGGTCCATCCGCTGATCCCCTGCTGAGTGGAGCGGGTGGATGACAGGTCCGTGTCTCTTCTGCTTATGCAGAGTGGACACAGACATAGCCCGCTCCGCTCTATGGGCAGTCGGATGTAAACAGACCAGCTGTCCATTTACACTTGACTGCTCTCTGATCAGATCCAGCCAGACAGAGGGGAACCAGGCCCGTCGCGACAGGACAGGCAAACCAAGCAATTGCTTGGGGTCCCGAGCTGGCCTGGGGCCCCAGCTGCGCTGCCGCCGCTTCCTATAAACATGCTTTGTAGGGGGGCCCGCACTACCCGTGAATTGGGGCCCCCAGCTTTGCAGAGCGCACAGAGGGCACGGGAGTATTTATTCCCGATCTAGCCAGCAGAGAGGGGGCAGGGCCAGGATCTCCACTGACCCCGCCCCATGTAGCCTGTATGCTTGGTTAGAGCAGTGATCGGAGTGGGCACGTCAGTGAAGCTCCCGGTCCCGCCCCCTCTATACTGGCTGGGGAATACAGAGGTCTGGGGGCGGGGCCGGGAGCTCCACTAACTCGCCCTATCCGATAACTGCTCTAACTACAGCCAATCTGTTCCGAGTGGAGCTCCCGGCCCCGCCCCCTCTCTGCTGGCTAGCACGTGAATACAGCCTCCTGCGTCCTCTGTACACTCTGCAAAACTGTCATCAGGGCCCAATTCATCACAGGTAATCAGAATCTAATGCAGTATGTCAGCAGTCTGGTAATCTCATGCAGTATGTCCGCAGTCTGGTAATCTCATGCAGTATGTCTGCAGTCTGCTAATCTCATGCAGTATGTCCGCAGTCTGGTAATCTCATGCAGTATGTCCGCAGTCTGGTAATCTCATGCAGTATGTCCGCAGTCTGGTAATCTCATGCAGTATGTCCGCAGTCTCTGGTAATCTCATGGCTTTGCGTGCATGCGTGCTGGTGGGGGGCCCTCCAAGTCCATTTTGCTTGGGGCCCCCAAATTCCTTCAAACAGACCTGAGAGGAATGGATCACCTTCTGTTTGTTTTTGCTGGATCGGATTGGATTGTAGATAGGCAATTGTAAACGAAAACAAGTCCATTTATGTCCGCTGCAACATAGCAGAGAATGGAGGGTCTGATCGGGTCCGCCTGAAAAACGTATCAGTGGACCTGATCAGACCGCTCGTGTGAAAGGGGCCTTTAGTGTCTAGGGCTCTCATGCAATTTAGAAAGTTGCTCTTTATCCAAAATCCTCCTGTGATTGCGTTAATCATGAGCACATCTGATATTGGCACTGTGGATGCATGCAGTTCCTCCCCTATAGCTTTACTTTAGTCATCTACTATCCCAGAAATCATTAAGAAATTCCATTTAGGAAATAGTGGTTTAGAGGTATGTCTGTCTAGTTGAAAGAAATCTTAGTTATAAAAATGTTATGGGATACCGTCTGAACTCTGCATAGTGCAGTGCAAATAAAATAAATCATAGCAGCGGGGTGCAGGAGTTAGTAAAAAAAATGTAGCATAATTTTATTAAAGCACATTTACATGTGAGACGCTCATGTCCAGATGATGGAAAAGGCAGCACCAAAACCAACTTCTGATTTGTCAGTTAGACCGCTGCTGTGCAATGGCATCAGACCCGCCGGATGGAAGGATGGCCGGCGGCATCTACGGACGTAAATTGTGCAACTCACTGTCAAAAGATAGAGCAATGTCATGGGGATAGGCGGGCAGCAACGTGTTTCTGAGCACCGCCCCCCTTTTGTCAAGCAGGCAGGTAAGCAGAGAGTTCTGTTTTAAAATTATCCGCTGGACTTGGCAGTCCAGCGGACAATCCCGCCGTGTGTAGTATGGTCCGGCGTACCAAAAAGGACGCATGCTCAGTAGCAAGTATGTCACGGACTCGCTCGGTCTGGTAAAACTAGCCTTCGTTTTGAAGCTAGCACAATCGTCACGCTGCTGATTCTTTTTTGATATTTTCTGACAGCGGAATTTGTATGTTATCGTACTTGAAGAATGATTTTGCCTTGCTGCTTGTATATTCACGCAGAGTCCTCACGAACGTTTTTTCTTCAGCATTCTTTAGTGAAGTTATATATTTGTATATATATCTATATTTCTCTCTCTATATATATATATATATATATATATATATATATATATATATATATAGATATACATATATAGATATATATATATATATATATATATATATATATATATATATATATATATATATATATATATATATATATATATATATATATATATATATATATACAAATCACCAAATAAAAAAAATATATATATATCTCAATAAAATTAAAAAAAATATATCTAGATATACATTTATATATATATAGATATATAGATATATATATATATATATACCATATTTATCGGCGTATAAAACGCACCGGCGTATAACACGCACCCCAAGTTTAGGAGGGCATTTTATGGAAAAAGTTTTAGGAGGGAAGTTTAGGGGGGAAAAAAAAAAACTTACATTTAAGTGTCATTTGCAGCCTTGCCCAGCGTCATTTGCAGCTTACCCAGCGTCATTTGCAGCTTGCCCAGCGTCATTTGCAGCCTGCCCAGTGTCATTTGCAGCCTGCCCAGCGTCATTTGCAGCCTTGCCCAGCGTCATTTGCAGCTTGCCCAGTGTCATTTGCAGCTTGCCCAGTGTCATTTGCAGCTTGCCCAGTGTCATTTGCAGCTTGCCAGCATCATTTGCAGCTTGCCCAGTGTCATTTGCAGCTTGCCAGCATCATTTGCAGCCTTGCCGATGTTTAAATTTCCCGCCGCGAGACAGACCGATATATATATATATACCGTATTTATCGGCGTATAACACGCACCGGCGTATAACACGCACCCCAAGTTTAGGAGGGCATTTTATGGAAAAAGTTTTAGGAGGGAAGTTTAGGGGGAAAAAAAAAAACTTACATTTAAGTGTCATTTGCAGCCTTGCCCAGCGTCATTTGCAGCTTACCCAGCGTCATTTGCAGCTTGCCCAGCGTCATTTGCAGCCTGCCCAGTGTCATTTGCAGCCTGCCCAGCGTCATTTGCAGCCTGCCTAGTGTCATTTGCAGGCTGCCCAGCGTCATTTGCAGCCTTGCCCAGCGTCATTTGCAGCTTGCCCAGTGTCATTTGCAGCTTGCCCAGTGTCATTTGCAGCTTGCCAGCATCATTTGCAGCTTGCCCAGTGTCATTTGCAGCTTGCCAGCATCATTTGCAGCCTTGCCGATGTTTAAATTTCCCGCCGCGAGACAGACCGCGCGCGCGCCGCCGAAAAAGACCGAATCGCCGCCGGAAAAAAAAGAAGCGCTGCCGGAAAAGACCGAGCCGACTGTTCGGGAGCGAGCGCAGGGAGGCGAGACTACGAGCGGAGCCGAACAGTCGGCTCGGTCTTTTCCGGCAGCACTTCAGTCTTTTTCGGCGGCGATTCTGCCTTTTCCGGCGCCGCTCGCTATTTTTCTGCGCCGCTCACTATATATACGCTGTTTTTGTCACTTTTTTTGGAGGGTATCGGCGTATAACACGCACCCACGACTTTCCCCCGATTTTAAGGGGGAAAAAGTGCGTGTTATACGCCAATAAATACGGTGTGTGTGTATATATATATATATATATATATATATATATATATATATATATATATGTATATATATCTCTATTTAGATATATTTTATTATTTGTTGGTTAGCAAAAGGATTTGGTATTACACATGATAAAATTGTGAAGTCAGCAGAGCTTGCCCTTAATTCAGATCTTAACCCTCACCTTTCCAGCGACTGCACTTGCAGTTCCATTGAAGTTGCACTTTACACTTGTATTGTCAAATGAATGTGCGTTTTGGAAATGCCCTCCATATAATTTAGACATGTACCTGCCTACTCCTAAATAAACTATGTTTTTGAATAACAAGCACGTATATCATTATTTTCTTGAAATTAAATTACCATTTATTGTGGTTTAAACAAACAAGGCAAAACAAAATAGGAAGGCAACACTGGAGCCACTTTGAGATTTTGTGAAGACTTTTTGCCCCAACGGCAGACATCAAGTTTGTGAAGCCAAAAATGAAGCTTGGGCATATTTGATCCAATATAGGGAGCACAAGAAGATTGACCAGGAATCACACAGACCAGGAACAGCAGCAGATGACATCTATGTCCCCAAGCTGTGGCACTACAACAGCCTGTGTCTTCTGTGAGACCAGACTGAAGCCAGGCAATCACTTCCGACTCTTCCCACCACGCTGCCCTGCACTCTTCCCTGCAGTCTTCCCTGCACGCTTCCTTGGAGGCTGACTTGTGGTAGGAGGAGGAGGAGGAGGAGGAGGAGAAGAAGGAAGAGGAGGAGGAGGAGGAGAAGTTGCTGTCGGGCCTTCATGTGTCAGGCGGGTGGATTCTCTTAATTGACCCCTCAAACCCCCCTTAATAGCCTCAAAAATTAGGCCCTCGCACAGGTGCCGTTGGCCCTTCTCCATTTCCAGCAACCTGCTGGCCAAGTAGGTGGCATAGGCCTCTAATGGAATGGGGGGTCTTTGGAGAATCTCACTCGCCTGCCGAATAAGGTTGAGTGATTCCTCCTCAACCATGGTCATCCTCCTGGGCCTTCTTGGGGGTAAGGGCAGGGGTGGAGGTAGACTTCAAACAGTCTGGCTGACAGTCTGGCTCGTGCTGGGCCCAGCCACCTCCTGGCTCTCGCTGGTCATGTCCTCCTCCTCCATACCACTTGTCCCGGCATCATCCTGGGTCAGCTCATCCTGTGTGCAAATAAAATCAAAAATCAAACACCTGTTTTTTGGTTTATGGCCTCCTCAATCATCCAATTGTAAACTTGAACTTGAACGTGCAGATAAATTTAAAAAAAGATCCAAAAGGCTATCATTTGGACCCCTGCATTTTCCAAGCAGATCACCAATGTTGTATAAGGCATTTTTGGCCACTACTGGATGTATGTATACACTATATATGTATCGATATGTAGCACCAACACTTTTTAGAAGTGTGCGCAATTTTTGGCTGTTTTTTTCCCAATTCTGAGTTCAGGGTGTTAATTGTTTCACATTTTTACGTTGACATCATTAATATTCACCCAATCACTATTTAGGCTACAAAATATATACCTGGCTCCAGCTGGGCGCATCAGCCTGCTCCAAGGTGGAGGGGTCTTCTCCTTCCGTGGAAGCCTCAGCTGGGGTGGAGGGAAGAGTGGAGGGAAGAGTGGAGGGAAGGGTGGAGGGAAGAGTGGACAGTGATTGCCTGGGTTCCATCTGGTCACCTAGAAAAGCCAGTTGGTTGTAGTACCACAGCTTGGGTACATAAACATTCTCTGCTGCTGCTCCTGATCTGACTGATTCCTCAATCTTCCTGCGCTCCCGCTTGTACATGTGCCTTAAACTTGAAATTCTGGCTTCAACAAACTTGATGTCTGCGTTGGGGACTTGAGTCTTCACAAAATCCAAAAGTGGCCCCAGTGTTGCCTTCCGGACATCCCTATTTCCATATAAAGGGTTCTTGAGCTGCCACAGGTTGGCATTTTTACGGTACAGCGCAATGAATTCCGACATGAACTGCTGGTCCTTAAATGGATTTAACTGGGCTGCTGACATGTTTGTTTCTGTTTTGTTAGTAATGGCAATACAAAAGACCAAAAACACAAATGTTACTAAAAACGCACATCCAGTTTTTCAAACCAAACATTACACAACACACCCACACACAGGCAGCAACACACCCACACAGGCAGCAACCCCTACACACAGGCAGCAACCCCTACACACAGGCAGCAACCCCTACACACAGGCAGCAACACACCCACACAGGCAGCAACCCCTACACACAGGCAGCAACACACCCACACACAGGCAGCAACACACACATATCCTTAAAAAATGCAGGCCCAAAACCCAATAAACCACAGTAATGCATCCTAGAAAACACTTACCTTCGTACAGAGCGCTCGCTACTTCCGTTCGGGAACACGTGGGGCCCTCAAACAGCCTTATATACACTGCGCAAGCGTCGAAGTCCGCCTGCGTCCTCCGCGTCGCCCGCCCATGACGTTCCTCCTGACGAGTATTCCCCGCCCCGCTTCCCCTCGTTGCATTGTGGGTGAATAAATTCATGAAGATGGCGGACACATTCTCAGCCAGTAGCGCGGAGGAAAGCCCAGAAGCGAACACATCTGCATCCAGCAGCAGATATAAGGCCACCAATATGGCCTTTGAAGAGATGGTGGAGATGGTGGACATCCTCCAAAGGGAAGATTACGACGGGGAAAATGGCCCGTACCCTCGACCCAACTTGCGCAAGGACAAGATTCTCACTACAGTCGTCAGCACCCTGGAGCATAAATTCGGCGTACGAAGGGGCAAGGATCAACTGCGCAAGCGATGGTCCGACATCAAATCCAGGGAGCACGATCAGTACAGGAGAATTCGAAAAGCCATCAAAAAAAGTAAGTCAAGCACGTGCGCTACTATGGTTATACTTGATATGTCTAATCTTGCGCAGATGTTATTAGCATTCGTACGTGAAACTTGCGCAGATGTTATTAGCATTCGTACGTGAAACTTGCGCAGACGTTATTAGCACTCGTACGTGAAACTTGCGCAGATGTTATTAGCATTCGTACGTGAAACTTGCGCAGACGTTATTAGCATTCGTACGTGAAACTTGCGCAGATGTTATTAGCATTCGTACGTGAAACTTGCGCAGATGTTATTAGCATTCGTACGTGAAACTTGCGCAGACGTTATTAGCACTCGTACGTGAAACTTGCGCAGATGTTATTAGCATTCGTACGTGAAACTTGCGAAGACTTGATGAAAGTTCGTTTGTCTTGATAACGTTTATTCAGTTTACCTGGCTTTGGGTTGTTGGAGTTGTAAGGTTGTTTATTATTGTCACTATCTATACTATTACTGCTGTAGTAAGGGTTTTAGGGGTAACTTACACAGGGACTCCAGAAGCTGTTTTGGGGGGGGGGGGGGATAAATCTGTTAAGCAGGGTGTCAAGCTCCAAATTCCAAAAAAATGATCATCATCTACAAATACTGTAGGTGGTGACTTTTCTAAGTACACTCACCTGTCCCTTGGATGCTGCAGCTACAATCTTTGATCTTGGAATCATGAAATTAATCTTTGCGGCTTCACTTCCCGGGTCACTATTGGGCATGCGCCAGTTGCGCAATGCAATAGGACTGGTCCGAGCTAGCTCTGGGACCCCTGTGTGTCCCAGCAGACAGCACGGTGGGACGGGATGTGGCGTATACTTCTGTGGGAGTCTATGGCCGGATGTGTGTGCAAATACCTGC